>ML784547.1:31890-85649 GCA_009831015.1 Picea engelmannii | reverse complement strand
AAAAGAGACGAGGGGATAAACTCCATCGAAAAGGGAAAAGGGGTGCTCAAGTCCAAGGGAATTATTTATTAATATTTATGAAAAGTAAAATTTGTGGATATTTATTTATCCTAAGTTCATGAGGGATGGGAACGAGTCACCAAGTGGCTAATGCTAATTCTGAAGGTGAAAAGTGTCTATTTATGACCATGCAAATATATGGTTGAGCCTTAGTTTATTTTGGGGGGATTCACTCATTTTTTCCTCAGGGGTCAGACCATCTGAACGAGGGAAAATGGCCATTACCTTATTTGTAGAGAAAAGATTGGAAATGATTTTCCATCTAGTAACCAAATTCTTTTCTGTCGAAGAGGTAGGTTGACAGACCCATGAGCATTCTCTCCAGGTGAGAGATTTTTTTTCAAAGAGGAGGGTTTTCAGTCTTGTGAGCATTCTCTCTGAGTGTGAGATTTGTTGTTGAAGAGGCAGTTTATCAGGCCCATGATCATTCTCTCCAATTGAGATATTTTCTAGGAATTGCTCCATGGTGCGTTGGGAATTAGTTACAAAGATCTAATACTTCCTATCCGGCCTGCTATTAAATCCCTGGAAGGGAAGTGGGGTAGCTGAGGGTCTGTTGAGAAAATAAGGGGCACAGTTCCTCGGGTGGAACATGAATGTGGGGAATGAGAGACTGTAGGCTAGTTGCAATAGTTAGGAACCTTGGACTGAGCAATTTTGTTAATTATCAGACCTTAGCCTAGGATTAGGAATCCTTTTTCCTAGTGGAGTTTAAGCCCTAGCTTAGGGGTGACATGTTACTGAAAGTATACGAGCAACAAATTCTATGGCTAGGAGGAACATATGAGATCTGCGTGCAGTTGGTGAATATTTATAAAAATAATAGTGTCCTTTATGTGCTTGTGTAATTTACTGTGTGCTTAATCATCTATGTCTAATATGGGTTTATTTCTTGTATGACATTGCATATAATTAATTTCCATTATTCTATATGATGTTGTTTGTACATGTAAGCATGATGCTGTATTCAATAATTATTGTCGCACATGCAAAGTGTGACAGTTATTGAGTATTCTTGTTAGTTAACTCGGTAATAATGGTCATGAGATCTGAGGCAAGTCTATAATTTTCATGGGTGAAGGGAAATAATCTGTGTGTGCAAGAGGCTAGAATAATTGTGCACACGAGGAAGTTGACCTGTGTGCATAAAGAGAACTGAATTTGCGTGCGACACCAGAGTGGTTGCGCACATAGTAGTAATCATGCATTCATAGTGGTTATAGGCACAATAGCACTTGTGTTCTTTAAATGGTTGTGTGCGCAGTTGTATTATGTGTTAATTCCACTGTTATATCTAGTGTCTGAAAAGGAAAATTTGTATGGCGTGATCCAACTTGGAATCATGCACATTACCTCACATGTTTCTACCTATATCATCAATATAGTGTAGAATATGCGAACCATTTTTTTTGGAGTGACATTGCTCTGCAATAAGCCAGGGACATTACAGATTGGTATCAAAGCATTTTTTTAGTGCTGGTAACGGGGGGGGGATGTTACGAATTGGTATTAAAACACTTTTGTTAGTGCTGGTAATGGGGGAACATTACATATTGGTATCATAGTTATATTTAGGAATATGTAGTAGTGGATATGTTACAATGGGGCAATGAGACCCATACAGGAGGTTGGGTACGTTACAAACTGGTACAAAAGTACCAGTTTTTTCAATTTGACGCCTCAAGGGAGGTGGCGGAGAATTCACTTCAATAGGAGGAAGACCTTGAATTCTCCTAGAATAATGAGGTGGTTGATCAACCACTTTAATTCACAGACTTAAGGTTACCATTAACACGCTTACCTAAGTCATCTACATATGTAGAGAACACCACTAGAAAAATTCCTAAGGAAACAATAGTCATAAGAAACTTCACCAATACTCCAACTCATGTGAATTAGGTCTTGAGACCTTAGTAGTAACGAAGTTGGGCAAGGACCTTCCAGACGAAGGTACAGGTTGATTAAGTCCTATGAACCAACGAATGAAGGAGTGAGAGGAAGTTACCCTGAACTCCACTAGCCATCCCTTTTTGGTACAAGTACCCAAACTTCGTGGAGCACCCTCCAGGGGTATCGAGAAGTGTGATGCGATGACTACCTCAGGTACCATGGGAAACCCTTTGCAATCACCTATGAGAAACCTAGGATCGACTACTAAGGATACTGACTCACAATCAACATATAGGGGGTACAATCGATATTTGGGATCAAACGTATGGGAAGGGTAACAAATCCCAAAGATTTTAAAGTTCCAAAACTACTACATATGGTGTTGAATTATGATGGGGAGTTCCGATGGTACAAATAAAATCGATCATACCATCGGACATTACTAAGTAATTATCAAAATTTCATTATTTTTTTTCTTGGTGCCCTGACATTCTTCAGCCTTTCGATAGAGTCCAATAATCATCGACATTCCTGTTATAGCGCAAGTTGTAGGTTGGTCAAATCCTGACTCAACCACAAAGCAAGTGCTACAACTTGGGAATCCTACACCCAATGTCACCTCGATGTAGGTCCCGCACTTCAAGGATTACTAGGTCACTCTAGGGAGGTGATCCTGGTGACCCTATGAGGAATGAGATGGATATGGATAGATATGGAAGTGAAACCCCTAGAGTTCAAGTATAAGTGGAGTGAAATGTGGTAAGAGATTCCTTTTAAGTCAAGTTATTTTTTCCCCAAAGCTATAATACTTCTCTGGATGATTTTACCTATCCGAGACACAAGAAAATCCAACTTGTAATGATATATGTTAGTATGGATCAAAAAGTTAATATTTATGTCCCTAATTTGCAGCATTGTATGAAATTTTATATCAGAAAATAAAGCATCTAAATCAGCATACAAAGATCTAAACTATTCAAGCAAATCAACATCAAGATTAGCAATGAATATAGCATGAAAAATGGCACTTAATAGGCAAGAGAAGATGGTTGTTATAACATGTATATTTCTGCAGAAAATTGCAGCATTATGGCTGTAGCTTTTAGTCACTTATATCAGAAAACCACACCATCAAAATATGCCAACAATCAACCCAAAATATGCACCCTAGTTAGTAGAGTAAATGAGAAAAATTTAGGAGCTAGTATAGGGTTATTTTAGGAGTTATAGTTAGTAGTTTATCTACGTTAGATCATCCCTAATGGCTGTAGGTTAGGGTTTGTAACAAAAAGTAAAGTATTGGGATATAGGGGATGCCCTAGTAGGGGAAGACTCCTCTCAATGAGGAAAACCAACTCCAAGCAAGAGACCTTTCAAAAGATGAAATTTCACATGTCCCAAGGAAATGATTTTATATCTCCAATGAAAAATATATATGACTAGTGCCTTTACTATTAGGTTAATGGAGTCAAATAAAATAAATATATAGAGAAGCTACCTCCTTGGGGGTGTAAGCCCTTTTACTTCCCAATGCAAGTTTCTCTAGCTAGGGTTTAAGCTAAGAGGGTGTATGCCCTTATACTTCTCTTAGAAAACCCTTGTTTAACCAATAACATGAAGCATAAATTGATTAAGAATATGGTGGAGGTGTATTCCCTTATACTTCTAACGCAACCACACTCCTCGGAGCACGTTCGATCTCACAGGATCTTCTTTCGCACTCGGCCCGAAGAACTCCAAGGTTCTTCTATTTCCCTATCGGGAAATCTGCACCCATAGATTCTCTTCTGCGCGACTTCCCTTTGTTCGCTTTTTGGGAAATCGGAACTCGCAACTTTGCAAGTTCTCGGATGCTCACTGGGCTCTCGAATCCCTGAGACCCAATGCGCCGAAACGCCAATGCACGCGTGAGTTGACTTTTCAACGGTCCCTTATCTTCATCGGGACTTCGGACTTCGTGGGATCGCGAATCCTAACACCCAATATTCGAAACTTCTCACGGCGAGGTCCCGATGACTACGTGCCACCTGTACTCCACTTACTTTGACGGTGGCCCACACGACCCTCCGTCGGGATATCACGTCTCGCGATATTGCGATTCTCTTCGCGAACTTTTGGAACCTCCCCTTGTGAGTCCCCGATACACGATTCTACGTGTAGATCCAACGGCTCCGGTGGCTTGGATCCATGAATCTGCTCCTTCTGAGCTCTGAACCTTCAGACGTTCATGCCATAATCTCCTTGCACCTTTGCAAGATCCAACGACCCACAAAACTTCATGAAATCTCTACGAAGGATTTCGATCGTCTGTTCTTCCTTGTGCAATCCACGAAATTGACGAAGTGTCCCCCTACGAGACTCGTTCGCCTGCTCGCCAACCTGCGACGCCTCCCTCAAGTTTTCAACGACAGCTTCCCCTACGCTTGTCCTTCGATGAGTTCTAAGGCCTACTCCTTCTGAGCTTCCTTACGATTCTCAAATCCTTAGAAAGAACTTTGCATGCACTCCTTGCGGCAAATCTTCAACCTTGTCTAAGTGTTGAAGTCTTTCGACCCTGTGCACTCCTACAGCAACAGTCTTTCAAAGCTTTGCTCAAGTTCGCAACCCTGAGGCTTTTCCTTGGCCTGCACACTCCTTGCACGACACTTGTGCCTAACTAAACCTTCGAGGAAATGAGAACAAAAGCTATCTCTAATTGAACCCTTCTGTCAACGCACTCCTTGCGGACAATTCGACTGCACTCCTTGCAGGAATCTCTGGCTCAAATAGAGAAACAATTGAAACTCATTCACTCTTCTTCTCAGACTTCAATTTAACCATGAAATCACATACACAGCATATACAAGAAAATGTATGACAGGAAGCAAACATTCATGAGCATAATCATCAATACACAAAGAATAGACACATAACCATGGATTTGAATCAAATCTTTCTTCTATTAATTCAATGTCTGTACATGGGTGTTCTTTACACATATCTCTGCTTGCTCTTCTCTTCTTTCTCTTGTTTCAATTATTTTACAAAATACAATGAGGGTGTCTATATCCGTTTTCCCTCTTGGACTCTAAACTATCAAATCTAGAATTAAATATTCTATCTACTTTACATTAACTATCTTAAATGCCTCATCTACCTAAGGACGAGATCTATCCGCTCAAGGTCCATTACAATATACACGTGCGCCTTCAGAAATGGCTTCATTAAAGATTTTGTGCAACATTCCCAAAGTATTTTCAAAATTTGTGCTGGCTTGTCCAGCTGTCCCCCGCTCCACGCTGGCTCGCTTGATGTGCTGGCGATGCTCCTGCATCATACTCCTCAGCTTGAAAATTTTCATGGGCTCCTGTCCATGAGCTCCTACACGGTCTGTCCATGTTTCTGTATCTCTGCTTCTGTCTCCCAGCTGGCATCTTCTACTGGGTGGTTCTTCCATTTGACCAGATACTCATAGTATTCTTTTCTCCTGGTCTTCTTACCCACTCTCTTGTCCAATATGCACTCCATCTGTGGCTTTTCTGCTATCGACATCTGCTTCGTCCAGTGGATCAATGGTTCCTCAGTTGCAGTCTCTGTTTCTCCAACCCTGTATGGGTATAAATCTGCCACATTAAATATCGAAGATATTCCGATGCCATCCGACAACTCAATATCATAATCATTTTCTCCGAATTTTCTCAAGACCTTGCATGGCCCGATTTTCTTCATTTTCAACTTATTGTATGTTCCCCTTGGGAACCTTTCCTTCCTCAAATGTGCCAGAAAAAGATCACCAACTTCAAACTGAAGTTGTCTCCGATGCTGATCTGCTCTGTGCTTCTACTCCTGGCTTGATTTCTGCAGTCGCTCCTTCACCCTGCTGTGAAGTTCCTTCATTGCCTCAACAAATTCTTCTGCGCTAGCGCTGCTAGTCGTAGTCTATTCTGAATCCCGCAATTTAGAAACTCCTCTCGACTGCATCCCATATACAACCTGAAATGGACTCTTTCCTGTACTTCTGTTCACTGAGTCATTGTATGCGAACTCTGCTTGTGGCAATATGCTATCCCAGCTGCTATGGTGCTCTACCACCAAGCTTCTCAACAAGTCTCCCAGACTTCTGTTGACCACTTCTGTTTGTCCATCCATCTGAGGATGATAAGCAGAACTAAACACCAAGTTAGTTCCTAGCTTCTTCCATAAGGTCCTCCAAAAATGCCTTATGAATTTGGTGTCCCTGTCCGAAACTATACTTTTCAGCAATCCATGAAGTGAAATGACCTCCTTGAAAAATAGATTTGCGATGTGAGTCGCATCACTGGTCTTCTGGCATGGGATAAAATGTGCCATCTTTGAAAACCTGTCCACGACCACAAAGATGGAATCAACACTTCTTTGTGTCTTCGACAAACCCAATACAAAATCCATGCTTATTGCCTCCCATGGCCTCTCTGGTATGGGCAATGGCTGATAGAGTCCTGCATTCTGTTTTCTCCCCTTCGAATGCTGACAAACTCTACATATGTCAACAAATCGTTTGACCTCTATTCGCATCCCTAGCCAAAAATATGATTCGCTCAGCTTCACAAATGTTTTGTCATGGCCAAAATGTCCTGCCAATCCACCACTGTGCTTCTCTTTCAACAGGTTCTCCCTCATGGAGAAATTCGGAATACACAGTTGATTGCCTCTGAACATCAATCCCTCCTGGATCATGTAATATATCCAAGGGATTCTGTCTCTGAGAACTGGATTCTCAGCTGCTTCATACGCTTCTCGAAAATCTGCATCTCCTGCATACATGTCCTTGAGATTTTCAAAACCCAATGTTTTGACTTGGAATTCCTGCAGCAACAAACACTTCCTGCTCAAAGCATCAACCACTTTGTTAGTAGTATTCGAAATATGCTTAATCACAAATGTGAAATTCTTCATATACTCTACCCATTTCGCATGCTTCTGATTCAACTTTTCTTGTTGACTCACAAACTGCAATGCATGATTATCATTGTACAATACAAATTCTTTCGGGATCAAGTAATGCCTCCACTTCTTTAGTGCCTGTATGATAGCATAAAATTCTTTATCATACGTGGAGTATTTCAATTTTTCCTCATCTAGCTTCTCGCTGAAATATGCAACTGGCCTATCGTCCTGACTCAAGACCGCTCCTATGGCAAACCCACTTGCGTCACATTTCACCTGAAATGTCCTCTGGAAATCCGGCAACACCAACATTGGTTGTTCTGTGATCTTCCGCTTCAATAGATTGAATCTCTTCTCAGCCTCTGCTGCCCAGTGAAAATATTTATGTCACTTCTTCATTGTGTCCATCATCGCTGCGCTAATCCCACTGAAATTCCTGATGAACTTTCGGTAGAAACTAGCCAAACCATGGAAAATCCTCACCTCGAAAATATTTCTCGATGATGGCCAATTCTTAATTACTTCCACCTTATCCGGATCCATCTTAAATTCATTCACCGATATAACAAAACCCAAATAAATGAGCTCTGTCTTCATAAATGAAGATTTCCTCATGTTAATCAACAACTTCTGCTGCTGTAGCTTCCTCATCACAATGGCCAAATGCTTCAGATGTTCAGCCTCTGATTTGCTGTAAATTAGTATGTCATCCAAATACACGATGACAAATTTCCCGATGAATTCCCTTAGGACTTCATTCATCAACCTCATAAAGGTACTTGGTGCATTTTTCAAGCCAAACGACATGACTAACCATTCATACAATCCTTCATTTGTTTTGAAGGCTATCTTCCACGCATCGCCTTCCCTCATGCGAATCTGATGATATCCACTCTTCAGGTCAATCTTTGAAATTTTTTTTTCCCCACTCAGGATATCCATTAGATCATCCATTCTCGGTAGTGGAAACCTATACCTGATGGTTATCTTGTTGATCGCTCTTGAATCGGTACACATCCTCTAGCCTCCATCCTTCTTTGGACTGAGTATTGTTGGAACAACACATGGACTCAAGCTTTCTCTGACCAATCCTTTGTCCAATAACTCCTGGACCTGCCTCTTCTTCTCACCTCCCTATCTTCAGGGTCGGGTGACTGTCTTTCTCTTCTGGGCGGCATGGCGAATTTTCTCTTCTTTCTCTGCTACAGAAAGCAAAGAACTTCCCGCTCTCATACCAAACCTGACGCAGCCGCACTCCTCAGAGCACGTCCACTCTCACAGGATCTTCTTTCACACTCGGCCTGAAGAACTCCAAGGTTCTTCTATTTCCCTATCGGGAAATCTGCACCCACATATTCTCTTCTGCACGACTTCCCTTTGTTCGCTTTTTGGGAAATCAGAACTTGCGACTTCAAAAGTTCTCGGCTGCTCACCGGGCTCTCGAATCCTCGAGACCCGATGCACCGAAACGCCGATGCACGTGTGAGTTGGCTTTTCAACGGTCCCTTATCTTTGTCGGGACTTCAGACTTCGTGGGATCGTAAATCCTAACACTCAATATTCGAAACTTCTCGCGACGAGGTCCCGATGACTACGTGCCACCTGTACTCCACTTACTTTGACGGTGGCCCACACGACCCTCCGTCGGGATATCGCATCTCGCGATATCGCGATTCTCGTCGCGAAATTTTGGAACTTCACCTTGCGAGTCCCCGATACACGATTCTACGTGTAGATCCAATGGCTCTGGTGGCCTGGATCCATGACTCTGCCCCTTCTGAGCTCCGAACCTTCAGACGTTCGCGCCGTAATCTCCTTGCACCTATGCAAGATCCAACGACCCACGGAACTTCGTGAAATCTCTACGAAGGATTTCGATCGTCCGTTCTTCCTTGTGCAATCCACGAAATTGACGAAGTGTCCCCCTACGAGACTCGTTCACTTGCTCGCCAACCTGCGACGCCTCCCTCGAGTTTTCAATGACAACTTCCCCTGCACTTGTCCTTCGATGAGTTTGAAGGCCTACTCCTCCTGAGCTTCCTTACGATTCTTAAATCCTTAGAAAGAACTTTTCACGCACTCCTTGCGGAAAATATTCAACCTTGTCTAAGTGTTGAAGTCTTTCGACCCTGCGCACTCCTGCAGCAACAGTCTTTCAAAGCTTTGCTTAGGTTCTCAACCCTGAGGATTTTCCTTGGCCTACGCACTCCTTGCACGACACTTGTGCCTAACTGCACCTTCGAGGAAATGAGAAAAAAAGCTATCTCTAATTGAACCCTTCTGTCAACGCACTCCTTGCGGACAATTCGACTGCACTCCTTGCAGGAATCTCTGGCTCAAATAGAGAAACAATTGAAACTCATTCACTCTTCTTCTCAGACTTCAATTTAACCATGAAATCACATACACAACATATACAAGCAAATGTATGACAGGAAGCAAACATTCATGAGCATAATCATCAATACACAGAGAATAGATACATAACCATGGATTTGAATCAAATCTTTCTTCTATTAATTCAATATCTGTACATGGGTGTTCTTTACACAGCTCTCTGCTTACTCTTCTCTTCTTGCTCCTGTTTCGATTATTTTACAAAATACAATGAGGGTGTCTATATCCGTTTTCCCTCTTGGACTCTAAACTATCAAATCTAGAATTAAATATTCTATCTACTTTACATTAACTATCTTAAATTCCTCATCTACCTAAGGATGAGAGCTATCCGCTCAAGGTCCATTACAATATACAAGTGCGCCTTCATAAATGGCTTCATTAAAGATTTTGCGCAACATTCCCAAAGTATTTTCAAAATTCGTGCTGGCTTGTCCAGCTGTCCCCCGCTCCACGCTGGCTCGCTTGATGTGTTGGCGATGCTCCTGCATCAACTTCCCACCCAGATCCTAGCACAACAATATTTGACTTGAAAAAGAATGATATCATAAGAGTAAAATACCATACCAAAATCAAGAAAGATGCTAAGATAATCCACCATAAAATATAGAAAGCATTCATCCAAGGCTAGAGCCTCACTCCTCCATCAACCATTCATCAAGATAGCCATAAACAAGTGTAGAAGAGACAAATAGAGCCAAGTGTAGCGGAAATTTCAGACCAATACTTCTCACAATGAGGGAGAGTTATCTTAAAATGAGATCTTATGATCTATTATTTATAAAAAATGTCACCAAGGTGACTTTTCCATAAATTAAGGGGTAAACCACAAGACTAGGGGTCAAAAACACTTATATTTCCCCATTTAACAAAGTTATATTAAATGTTTCTCTATTGCACAAAAAAACCCTAATTTTACATGGACGTCTTCCCTTTAGGGGATGTTTTTCCACTTTGAAGAATTCATTGGTGTTGGAGAAGCATGGGTAGACCTTCAAAGGCCACATGTCAAGACTATAGAAAATCTCATCATGGTGAATACCCTCTTCTCCTCAAAACTTCCATGTGTCAATGAGTGGCACCTCACCACCAAGCCCTAACCCCCCTAGGTGATGTCATGCCTCTAGGAATGATGTTTTGCCTCTCCTAGGAAAAACGTTTGGCATGTGAGGGATAAGCTATGCCATCCAAGTCATCTTCAAGGCCTTCCAATTTTGGTCTTTCTCATCTGGAATGTGTGCCCTTGGCATACAACTTGTGGGATTGTAGCCACATGGAATCCCAAGCTAGGCTTTCTCTACCAAAACTTCCCACCAACTAGGTCCTGCAAAGACAAATAAGCATGCCCTCCAAGCATCTCAAGTCATAAAATCATGATAAGTGAATATAACCAATAAATAATCCACCTAATCATGTGCATCAAAGATCACTATATCAAACAATTAATTTCTCAAGGACATTATTCGACTTGTCAAGCTTGAATATGGGAGGGTTGACAAGGTGTCCTATTGGGTAGATCTTTCCCTAGGTCAAGGAGAGTTTCCAAGAGATCCCTCTCTAATCCATATAAAGTGGATGAAGTTGTTGGGGGTAAAGACTCAATGGGAAAAGGGCTCATGACATAGAAGGGGTTGTAGTGTCTCATTCATGGGTGCCTTTGTAGAGGGTGTGTGGTACCTTAATTCACAATGCACTTTTTCCAATCCCATAAATGGCCTTTTATCTTTATTTATTTGTATTTTCTTTCAATATATTATAAGGAGAGGTTGAAGGTCACTTCCCTGGCACGATGACTAGATGACATAAATGTCACCCACAAACACCTAGTGGAAATGACAAGGTTGGCTCGTGATGAGACCCCCTTTATCTCAGCCATGCAATTGAGAGCCATTACCCTGGTTTGGTGATCATATGATGGAAATGACATACCACTAGATATTCATGGATGTGATAGGTTGGCTCGTGATGAGACCTTCTATCCTTCGACTAACCTTTTAAGCATTATTTATTATATTGTGGGTCCCCTTTAATCAAAGATGAGTGTTTCACTGCTTTCTTGGGTGATCCCTGGGTGAAGCATCTGGAAGGTTTATACAAGGATTTTATATTTTACCCAACATCAACCCCTATGGGCCTTCAACCTCTTCTTCCCATATAATGAGGGACAACCCCTTCTTGGGTCAATACACCCTAAAAATCCCAGAGATAAGGAAATGGAGGGGAATAATGATGGAAAGTGGTGAGTATGGTTGGGAATGGTATGATGGCTCTTTAAGGGAGTTCCTAGTAGCAAACCCATCCCCAAGGAAGACCACTTACTAGGGAAGAATGTCAACCACCAAGGTGAAGCAGGGGAAAAGGCATAATGTCCAAGCATATATCATGAAATTTAGAGAAATATAAGATACGATATACTCAACTGGCTTAAATATTGAAATGATGCTCACCATAATACTGACTTGTACCTCATAGAGAAAGGCCCACTTCCTTATGAAATCCATCTGATGTGGTGGATGCCATTTGGAAATATGTGACCATATGTGGTGGTGAGAGGGGTTTCCATCTATGCAAAAGGGTACTGATGTTCATGTAGTCTCTCAACACTCCATATTTGCAACCTGAGGGCCTCGAGACATAATCTCCTTAGTTATCCACAAAATGGGGATACCATGTGGGTCCTATTTGGGGACATGTGCTCATTATAGAGTGCATGAGAACTGCAACATCCCCTGGGATCCCTGTACCTGCAAGGAAACATCAAATTATCAAGTGCAGGATGGCCTACTCATCCTTGTTCTCAAATGATCATAATCAAAACCAACTAAGCTAGAAAAAGAAAATTTTGACATTTTTTCAAAAAATTCTAAACTAAGCATGAAATAAATATGAAAGTAGAGAAAAATGAAAATGAAATGCATCTAAACTAGTATGAGCAATGAATATGCAAATGTAGGGATAAAAAATGACTTACCTACTTACTTGGGGCATGGGCCCTGAAGAAGTCATGTGACCTGGATGTGAGGTTGGAGAAGAGACCCATCTACAAGTAGTGGCATCTTTCTCCCATCTAATTCTTTCAGATAGTACCTTTCTTTGTCAGACATCTTGATGATGTGAGGGACACGACATGAATTGTTGTATTTTTGGTCATATATGGTCTTGCCCTTTCTTTTGTCCCGCATGAGCACAATAATTCCTTCATTGAAATCTATGCAAGGTGTATTATTATTGTGTGGAGGCTCTGTGTGGAATGTATCTTTTTCGATTTCTTCATGTTTCTCATCTTCCTTCTTCAAAATTTGGATAGACCCTGGTTCCTTCCCATGGTATTTTGCAAGTTTTTCTTTGTATTTATTTTTCCATGGAAGAAGCATGTCTATGGAGTCCTCCTGCATAAAAGGTATCTTATATGGATCATACTCAATGTTCTGTGGGAGTACATCATAATCGCATTCGATGGCATAATCAAAACCATTAGGATCCATCAAGTGTCTATCAACTTTCTCTCTATTGTATAATATCTAAAAAGTTCCATCTCCCATAGGAATGTGTGATTGAGTGAGATCCATGCTAAGGAAACCCCAAAGAGTAGTAGACCATATCCTAGATAAGATCATTCCCCAAGCATATGAAACGTCAATCACTACTATGTCCATGAGAATGCTAATATGTGGAAAATCAATCAAGAAAAACTCAAAGTCCTCACATACCCCAAGAAATTTTATTTTTTTTGGAATCAATTCCACACACATTTCCATAAGGTCGGGTTGTCTTCAAGCCAAGTTATTTCATTACCTTCAAATATATGGCATTGTTGAGGCCCTTGAATCAAGCATGCAGTTTTTCAAGCGAAGGTCTTTCATGCCTAATGAATGATAGAAAGGAGGGTTCTTGTCCCTTGTCCTATCGAGATACATAGTGTTTAACATGATGGGATGATCCTCCTTCTGGGCTGGCACCTATAAGATTTTCAAAATTTCCCTTTTCACAGAAGGGATCTTAAACATCTTTGTCATTGGGACAATCATATTAGTTTTCCAAACATGTTTGCAACATAAATATTCAACTGAATTCCATCTATAGGAGTTGGATTAGGAAGCAACTCGCATACCGACGGTGGAGGTATTGGAGCCACCTTTTCTACTGATGGAAGAGGAGTCTTAGGATGTGATGGAGGGGCTGAAGCATTTTTTGTTCTGTAGGTTAGAATTTATCTCCTCAATTCCTTCTTCTAATCATCTGTCAATTTACTTAAGGCCTAGAGTCTCCCCTCTCTTTAATAAATCTGTCAATTTTGTCCCCTTGGAACTGCTGAAAGGTTATATTCTATGAAGTTTTCAAGTACATCTAAAACCAGATTTTTGTATGCCCTCATCCAAGGGTATTTGGATTGGTAGATGCCTTTAACCTGATTTATTATTGACTCAGAATATCCATGTACAACTATCCTCTTTGCCCCCAAATATTTCAATGTTTTCAAACCTAAAATCAATGCTTCATATTCAACCATGTTATTTGTACAATAAAAATCAAATTTATAAGAGAAAATTTTTGAACCTGATTTAGGAGGTATTATCCAAACTCCTGCTCCAGCTCCCTCTTTATTGGAAGCTCCATCAAAATTCATATTCCATAGTTCATCTTCCTCATTTCTCTGCTGATCTGAAATTTGTCCTGACTGTTGTCCCACTTCATCTTTCATAGGAAGATCAAGAACCTTTGGACTTTCTTCTTCAAAAAACAAGTCATTATAAAAAATGGAAGAAGCTACTTCAATATCAATAGAATAAATGGGATGATTATTGGGTTTAATTTTGCTACTCACCATGTATTTCAACAATAATTCCCTGAATAGTCTCCTTTCTTGACCAAAAACTCTCATAGTTGCATAAGACATATCCATTTGTAGAGTACCTTTCAATTTTGCAGCCCAAGATCTTGATAACAATATACCAAACTTAGGAGGAATGTCAACAACTACTACATCCATGACCAAGTTTTTTGATGGGATCTGAGATAAAGACACATAGATCTTTGATTAAACCTAAAAATTTCACCTTTCTTGAATCAAAAGAGAAAAGATCTTTGTAAGGTCTGGTAATGTCTAGGCATAACTCATACACAATCACTTTAGGCATTAATTTATACGAGGCTCCTGAATCTAGCATTGCATTGTGAAAAATCATGTCATGAATCTTAAGACTGATATAAAATGGAGGAACATCACCATCCTCACCACATTATTCCACTCGAGGACCAATAGTATTGCAGGATGATCATCTTGTATATTTAGTGTGTCATATTCTTCTTCCATTTTCAACATTCTAATGATTTTAATTTTGTACTCAACATTCTTGATTAACTCATTGAAAGGTACACAAATTTTAATCTTTTCCATCTCATTTTCAAAATTAAAAGGAGACTGAATTTTCTCTACCTCTTTGATGATTACATTCCTTTGCATCTGAGGGAACTTCTTTGGGGGCTCTTCCTGTTGTTTTCCTTTCTCCTGCACACATCCTTTACAGGGATATCCTTTTTAGGTTGATTTGAGGGGGATGCACTTGTTTGAGGGTCCTTGTTTTGATTCCCTTTCTGGTAAATTGCATGAAGTTTTTAACTTCTTAGGTTATATTGTTTTTGAAACTGCATTATGGAATTTTGGTATCCTTTTCTATACTCATCTGATTCCATTGACATCAAATCATCATTTTCCTACATAAATTTATCCTTTGCATCCATAAATTGATCATGTGCTTCTTTGGTTAAGAACACATTTGTTTCAGTATCATCACAACGATGTATACTGTCTTCAAAAGATTCATCAAAGATTTCATTCATATAGTTGTTTTGAAAGGGGTGTTTTACTTGTTGATCACCTTGATTTGTCTGGTCTATCTATCTGATCCATGGAATTGGTTCTCTTCTGAAATTTTGATTCATGGGTTGGATTTCAGATTTATCTCTAATGACAAGCTTGTGATCCAAGGACAAATTTTCTATGAACCTTTCCATAGTCTTCATCATTAAATCAAATTTTACATCTGATGACTGAGAAATTGAAGGTTGATCTTCTCCTTGAACCTTTTTCATATCAGTTTCAGGATTATATTTTATCTTTCCTGATGCCATCATATTTACCTCTACTTCAATAACATCAATCATCATGTCATCTAGTGTATTAGATCTCCTTGCCCTCAACAACAAGGAAAAATAATTGTCAAAAGAGTCAGCATAATGAAATTGGGCAGCTCCAGGAGGGGGTTTTACTTCAGCGAGAATTGAATTATAAACCCTCATAAATCTAGTTGAAAATTCTTGTATTTTTCCACTAGATTTCCCTTTCAGATTATTGTATTGAGTTAACAATTGAAAGGGGTTTTTCTTGTCTCCCCATCTTACAAGGAAGATTGTTTCAAAGGATGCAAAATCATGGATGCTTGCTGCTAGAAGAGATTTGAACCATTTTCTTACTTCACCTGAAAAACTTTGTGCAAATAGTCTTATTTTTACATCTTCATCATCTACCTCTTCTTATAGGTCAACAAAGTCGTTAAACCAATCTAAGTGTTTTCAGATTGAAGCATTTTCTTCAACATCATATGATTTAATTCATTGGGAATAATTCTAAGGTAAATCATGTAATTGGGAAGGAAAGGAAAGAGGAGAAAATATGGTTTCCATGACTCTAAGAGAGGTTTGATTTGGTTTCACAACCTGACTAGGGTTTGCTACAATTTGAAAAGGAACAACATGGATATATGATTTAAACTTGTTCTCATCAAATATAGTCTCAATCAAGTTGGATTCATATTTAGATCTAAACAAGATCTGTTCAAACTTTATATCAAACTCAAGATCATCAAGACTTTTTACTCCATCTTTAGGTAAGGACAAAGTTCTGTCAAAGAAAATATCTGAACAAGGTGTTTTATCCCTTTTCTTGTGGAGGAGTTTCTCAGGATCAAACACATGTGTTGTAGGCTCTGGGTCTGGATTTTTTCTAGTGTAAATCTTCTTAGGAGCCAGGATTCAAAAAATAAAACCACTCTTTGCTACTGATCTTAAAACATGAAGTCATCGAGGTAACTATTTCAGCCTAACTTATGTCTGATTCTGTGTTACCCTTAGGAATAAAAACTAAAAACTTTAGTCGTTCTTTCCAAGATGTTAGCACTTTGTAATTTTCTTGGATGAAGAAACAACTTACATAGGTAACCACAAAACCACTTTAGAACTGGACACTAGCCTATACAGTTCGGAGGGGGATCTCTCTTGTCACTTAGTCTCTGATAGATATGTTTTCTTGCTAAAATCAATGGCTAGGTTTTGATAATTGGATAGATGTTTATAAGGTTTGTTGGCAAGGAGGTATGATATCTCTTGGGAAATGGATTCAACCCCTAAAAATGAATGAAAACAATGACTGGTATGTTGAAATTCTAAGAGGAACAAATGCTAAATTAGGTGATGAACTTTCAATTTTTTAGTTTTTTGTGTAGGGTGAAAGAATATGGAAACATGTAATGGAATCAGAGCACCATGAAAGGTAAATTCAGACCAATTGAGAGAAAAAATGAAGTTTAAATCACTTGAATCTAAAGCACCATTTAGATGAATTTCAAACCTTTTAATATCCGATTTAAACAGATGAAATGCAGATGAATAATAAGAAACAAGAAGTACATACAAAGACTAGAGCACAAGCTTCAGGACACCACCATTAGAATCTCTTTCTTGGAAAGTTATAGACTTTTGCATTTGTATTTCATTCAGACTCAGATAAGTTTTTTCGAATATCAAGCAAAATAACTATACTTCTACCAACTCACCCCTTTTTACATCAAAATCATCAAATATTTATAGATATATTTCCACACTAGGCTAGTAAGAGTCGAACTACTTCTATCTATAATAGTGGATCTAGTTACATTGAAAGAGAACAACTCCTAAACAACTTTACTAAAAATAGTAAATCTGATTTTGACCATTTTAAATATGAACAAAATATCTTTACAATCGTAGATCTTGAGTAAAATTCGAATATGTTGTTGTGATGAGTCACCAAGAACATCTGGCAACCATTTTGAGGCATCTTTGCATTATTTGGAAACTCTGCCACGTTTGCATAGCAAACTGGAGCTATTATTGCGCAAGTGCTACCTACAATGTTTATGTAGCAACTTTGTGTAGCACACTTCATTTTTTTGAAACCCGTGCGAATCCTGGTGTCAACACTTCACTGGAGACCTATGTTTACCTCAAATATTGTATACCAAACACCTAATTTTGTTCTTTCTAGTCATGTGTTCCTACAACATTTGCGTAGTGAGAGCTCGCTACACAAGTGTTGTGTATGACAGTTTACCAATCCAAAAAACTGTAGCAATTCTTAGGAAATGTTTTATATTGTCACCCTTCTATAAAAACCATTTTTCATCATTATGTCCTTTGTAACTATTCAATGCAAACTCCCACGATGAGTACATATTATATGACATAATAAAAAATTGAGATGAACTCTTACCACAAAAATACAAAAATGTGAAGTTTCTTCAATCATACCTCTGCTACTTCTACAAGTAGTTCAAGCATTCTTTTGGCTTCGTCATTTAGCTGGATTTTTTTCTTGAGATACCTGTTTTCCTTTCTTAATGTCAATTTTTTCACTTTCAAGTTTCCTACTTGCCTGAGCAGGGCTGCATTTCTTCTCAGTTTGGACTGGGCGCTAGAAAGGGATGCACAAGCATTATCTATGGCTGGTTTGCATTCTAAAAAAAAATTCATTATTTTGTCTTCTGATATGCTTTTTTCTTCCCTGAGCCGAGTAATTTGGTCTTGGGATTCCCTCAATTTTTTATTTAGCCACTTCACATTTTTCTCACCCTCTCCAGATGATGTATGGGGTTTTTCAATTGTTGCAGGCTGGCCTTGCACATCTGCACTCTTTTTCTTGGTTGAGGACCTTGTTATAGAAGTTGAAGGTTTGGATGAAACTGTAGTCTTGGGTCTTTTAAAAAATTCCTTCTCCTTTGATATTTCATTTATATAATCTTCCTTAATTTGTGGTGTCTGTTCCTCAAGAGCCTTCTCTTCCATCTTCCTTTTCAATTCTCTTCTCTCCTGGTAGAACTGAGCTATGACATGTTGAGATTCTCTGAGTTATTGCTACATCTCCATGATCTCTGGATCTTTCTCCCCTGACTTCACTTGTTCTTCATCCATATCCCGAGCTGCAATTTCAACAAAATCTGTCTATATTGTGGGTGTGGAAAACCATCTAGCAACTGACCTTGTGATTGGTCTGTTGGGTGCATGTGTCTCTTTTGCCTCATCAGTGAATTGTATCCTCCTACCTTTCTTCAGAATTGGTTGGCTTGGTGATGGGCCCTCAATCTATTTTCCCTTTCCCTTTTTAGAAGAACTTGCTCCTTTTTCTCCTGAGCTATTAGAATCCAGTGTTTCAACAGACAAGGGGGTATCTCCTTTGGGATCCATGGGAATGTTTGTTGATGTCAAGAAGTAATACTAGTCCCTATTCAATTTTCTTAGATCCTCAACCACTAACAACTTTACCAAGGAGAAGTGAAAAATGATACTCTTAAGTTGGTCAGACTCGGTGTGGACTTTATCTTCCATTTTTCCTAAGCTTCTATATAGGTAAAAAGGTAAGTTAAGGGGTATTTTTCCTGTGAAATGCATGAGGAGTCTTATATGGTACGTGCACACCCTATCAAACCTACCCTCACAAGTAAAATACCTTTGGATTACTGTCAACATCTTCTCATAGGGTTCCAAAACATACTTCCTAGGGATAGTGGCACCATTCTTCTGCTTTCTATACCGAGGCTTGAGGAAATCAATATAAAACATAAGCTCGGGAGGCATACCTTTAAACCATTTCTCTCCCTGTATTGGAATCTCTGTTGCAACTACTATGGTCTCCTATGATATTGGAAAGGTGACCTCTGCAATGGTTTTATTGACACCATTAAAGTTCAGGGCGAACTCCTTTTTCAGCTGCACGTTATACCCTAGAATCTTCTCACAAAACCTTATGCACCCAGTCTACTCAAAAGACATTTTGAATATAGGGTCTGAATTCACCAAATTTAGACTCTGTGGCTCATACCTTAGCATGTTTCCTCTCTTGTACTTATTTTTATCTTGTGTTGTCATGGATCTGCGATATCTTATTTGTAAGGTAAACTTTTCAAACTATTTAAAAGCAAATGTGTATTCGAAATTCAGTAGGCAAGCTTGCGTAGCAAATCAACAAGGCTAGGGTTTGCTCGAATAAGAGTAAAAAACCTTTTTTGTATGAGAGGTGAACTATTCAGGGGATAAGCTAGCATAAACAATGAGCTAAAAAGGTTTTTTACACAATGATACTACGAACAAGGAATGTGTAGAAAAAAACATAGCAACAGTCTTTGCATAGAGAGTAATACCACACAGAGTTTGCGTAGCAAGAGGAATCTGCATAGGGTTTGCGTAGTAGAAGACTTTAAAGCTTGTTCAAGAGATTATGGCTTATGCATAGGTCATGAATGCAATGAAAATATACAAAAGGTGGCAAATGTGCTTGTGTGAGTGGATAAGGAGCGAATTTGAAAAAGAAAGTACTTGTTCATAGATGACAAGACCTCCGCACAACATGCATATGTTTGAAGTTTTCCAATGGTACAAATGACATGGGGTGTAATAATTGTCCCTTTTCTGACCTCATCAATTGTTATGATGAACCATGATACCTTTTTACATGACTTTCATCCCTAACCTATGACTTGACTTTGACACATAATTTCCCATTTTGTGACATGATTTTAAACTAGGAAGACAACGACCTTTACAAATATTTCAACATGATGGATTCTTATGCCCCTTGATGGTGCATTATGAGATAGACATGACACCCTTTAACTCAAACCTATGACTTAAATCTCTATTGACATGCATATTACCCTTTATTTGATCAATGACTTCATGAACATAACACATTCACTATGACTCATTTAGGAATGCCTTGGTCTTCCCAAGACCAAGGCATGACTCTGTAATTATGATAACATGTTCAGAGGTGGTTTCCAAGATCCATGTAATGTGATTCTATAGGATGGTTTGAGATTAATATTAGAGGCTAAATATGAGATGAATTTTAGGCCAAATTTGAAGTGAATTAAGGATAGATCTTAGGAAAATGAAGGGTCGTTTAGTGCAAGCTCAAATATTGTGTTAATGTTATTTTTCATATCTAGTTTGGGTGTTGTTCCAGGCCTGTTGAAAGGATCAATTGAAAGTTACAGAGGCAAATAAGAGAGGAGAAGAATGAATAACTTATTCCAGATATGGTTCAGTTTGGGAAATAAGTGGATGACTCAACAAAGATGCTAAGAAGGTGATCCAGTGAAGGTAAGAAGAAAACATATGAAAGCTACAAATCAAGGGTGATGCAATCTATGTTTGCAGATATCAAGGAAAGTATTTTCACCTTGAAAAATTTGTTCTGATCAAGAGTGTGATCTAGTAATTATTGTAAGTTTTGTAGAAGATATTTTTCTATAATTTCAATCTTTGAAATAAGGGAGGTTGGGTGGTGCTCAAAAGATTGGTGTCTTCAGTTTGCAGGTTGGTTCCTGAGAAGTGTGAGTTGGTGCTCAAAAGGGGGTTGGTGCCTCCTTCTAGTTGGTGATATAAAATTTAGGGTGTTGGTTCCTCCTTCCAGTTAGTTCTTTAGAATCTTGGAAGTTGGTGCTTCCGGTGAATGCAATCTTTTGATACATTAAAACGTGTTCCATGGTTTTCTCCCATTTTGGTTTCCACGTAAAATTATTGTGTATTGTGTATCTGTGGTTATTTTTTTATGATATATTGAATGTAAAATTATCTTGAATGCAATTACAAGTGATAAATTTTTTATATTGATTCACCCTCCCCCCTTCTTAGTATCCCTGGATATACCAACATCGAGATCTACCGAGACTTGAACCTAGATTCATTGTCACCCACTAAAATTATGTGAGAAAATACTAATATCACTATTTATTGGGGAAATTTATCCAACTCGACCCTCTCCTTAGTGACAATTGGCATGTCTATCAATTCGCTTGGTTTAAAAAAATAAAAATAAAAATATCACCATAAAATCCAAACATAGTGTGAAATTTCATAGTGGTTGAGACCAAGAATCTCTTATCATTTGAATAGAATTTTATGTCTACACTGGGTTTATCTTTGGAGGGATTTCTTGAATTTATGTATTGAATTCAATAGTTCTTTTTAATATTTATAATATATTTTATGTTGGAGATGTGTTTTATGCGTTGCATGCAGATTGTGCATTCATACATAAGGTGTTAATAAAGTGTTAGTTGAAACATGTGGATTTTGCACTCAACCATAAATATTAATTGGATTCAAGATAATGCCAAAAGAGAGGAGGGGCGGGGGTGAGTGTGCTTTTTAGGTTAATGGTTTTCGACCCATTATGATATAATCATGGTTAAGGGATTAGGGTTGTAATCTAACCGGGTTAGTGGATTAGGATTTTGGATGTTGCGAATACATAAATATTGTATTTTTTAATACAATGAACAAAAATGAGGTGTAGCTATAGCTTTGTTGGTTTTCCCAATTAAGAGTTTCAATAGTAAATATTTGTGTACTCTTTGTGTGTATGTGTGTCATTGTTTTTATTTATGTTTTTATTAAGGATCTACATGCATTGCTTCACTTGCAAAGGTTTAAAACTTACATTTCAAACCCTAAAGAAACCCTCCTCTAATTCCCCATGGGCAGAGTTCCTTGTTCTTGTTCATATCTCCTTTTATTTCAGTTTATGTTGCAGTAATGAGTGACACAACATATATTTTTAACGTTAAAGATAAACTTCCCAACCTGTAAAAATTATGGAGTGTTAGCAAAATGGATTTTGGTTCTCTTTTTAAATACATGGAATCTATAGATAATGCAGGGAAAAATTGGAAAATTTGAAAATAACACACAAAATCAAAGAGTTGGAAGACAAGTTTAAAAATACTAGTCGATTGGGTCTAGCCTGGGTGGTTGAGAGGAGTGTTATCCTCCCCTCCCAAGTTCAATTCCCATAACTAACATGTTGAGATCTTAACACATATATTATTGTAATAGCTTTGATCCCTATTGTTGGCCTAACCTTATACCCTAAAGAATCTAGTATTTAAATTGGGTACTTGTTATGTGATTTTTCCCTATGACTTTGGGTCATGTCATACGAGAGATCAAAAAACTAAAAGACAAAACCCTAACCCACATACAAGACTTGTAAATAAATAACTACTTTATCAGAGAGGAAAGAAAGTTCCACACCTTGTATCCTTATGAAATTTGGTGTCATTCCTCGATCTCAACCCGTGTACTGCTCTTGACTCCTACTTATGTTAACCTACAAAAGAAGATCAAGAAGGTGTTGCAACAATGTAGTTATAACATAAAATCATATAATTAATAGATAGATTGATTCAAATATGAAAAGTAATTTGACATACATGAGAAAGTGTAATCAATACTACACAAATATGGGGAAAAAATACCTCTTTATTATCAATGGTAACAAGAAGTGGTTACAACCTGACTCCAACCGTCGACACTACCTCAAATCCAACCACTCAGGTTCCTCCAAAAGGTCCTTCAAGCATCACTCAAGGAAACTTAGGTTTTTTAAGTGAATTTGATGAGGAAACTTGGTATTTAAACTTGCAAGTCAGGAACAAGGGCCAAGCCATATCACAATGCAATTGGTGTGGAAAATTGTGGTACAACAGATGCTTACTAATGTGTGAGGTCAGAAGGGAAATTGATGGAAAAAATACATTATAACTATGAGAGGGGGGAAGTATGCATTGAAGTAGAGCCAATGAATGTTACCGAACAACTGATACAAGAACATAAAATGTCAGCAGAGATCAAGTAAGAGTATTCTCTTCCCAAGTTGGGCATACCCATGCCCAAGAGTGGTGTAAGAATGGATGCCAAATCAAATACAATGCGGATCCGGATCCGTGGAATATATGAAAGTATGACTATTTTCCATGGCCACAGGCAATAAATAATGGATCCATGTGATATTTATAAAGTAGCAAGCATGACCACACGAAATATAGAGTGGATCCATGTCAAAGTAGATCATAGCCATGAATAGATACATAGTGGAGCTATGTCTCAAAATAAAAAATAGAGGATATTTGGTACCAAATGAAGTGAAAAAACTGATCCTCTGAAAGTACCAATGTTTGTGGGGTGGTACAATATATGTGAGGTAGGAGCACAAAATATGTGATGCTCGTACTTCACCCGAAGTATTCAAAACGATCTGTCATGGTACGAGTCTACATTATGTGAATAATTGTGTTGGGTCGAACACAGTGAGACACCATTTTATTACCAGTCATTGATGTATACCATTAACAAACGCGATATGACCCACTGATGATGACAATGGGAATCAAGATACCATGGTACAATCTAACAAGTGTGAATAAAAGAGTTGATGTTGAACACTTGGTAGAATCTATTGATCAGGGGACTTTGATGTATTCCCATTTTCAATAGCAAGAGAACTTTCCACTAATGAATGCAATGCAAGCCCCAAGGTACCAAATATAACTCTAGATATTTGTCCCAGAGCAATATTTGTTGAATTCTATAGGAAGAGATCCACTGGAAGCAAGGCATCAAGGTATCCTCCATCATCCAACACGAGGGATACCAAAAGGCCAAATATTTGGAAGGACTTTGAGGAAAAAATTGTAAGGACCACTTTGAGGTATGACTCTGGCATGTACTAGTTGGAATAGTGTATGAAAGAGACTCTCTGAATAGTAACCAATGATGAAGACTACTGAAAAAGATGAGGAATCCACCAATGGGGTCAAATGGAAACCAAGGTACCACACGAATCCATATGTGTGATGATTGTTGTTGATGTCAAACACAAGGGAAATCGCTCAGTCAATGACCAATTATGGTTTTTCATCTTTTGAGCACAAGGTCACCTATAAATAATGGTAATATGCCCATGGTGAAACTGTATATTATACTCTCATAGCAAAGTGTCAGAGTCGATAAGAGTAGACCTACTAGAAAGAATTCAATGGAGACCTTCTATACTAGCACGAATAAGAGACATAGATACTTATGATAATGAGATGTACTTGAAAGACATGTGAAGGCCGAGTTTGAAAGTTAGAGACTTGTTGCAGAAAGGTTGACTCAAGCTGAAACTTCCCTTGAACAAAATAAAGACACATTGTGTGACTTAGGAAACATGGATTGTAAATTGGGATACATTTGTTATACAAAAGGAATCCATTTATGATACTGGGATTAAATATGGATCTTCTAGAATTGTTTGCTTGAAACTCTTCCCATGGACATATCCCTAATATGATTATCTCAAGCAAATGTTACCCTAAATGAATTACTCATTACTTCATTCACTCTTTTGGTTCTCCCACCAATTTCCCTTCCATCCATTTCATTGATTGTATTAACTATAAATATGGGATTATTTAAAAGTGACAAATCCATAGCATTTCCCCCCTAAGTCTTGGTCATTCACAATTATCAAAGAAACTAAAATATAATCCATTTACGTTTTGCTGCAAATAATCAAGGATATGTAGTTGATTGCTTGAATAATCTACCTCTAAATCAATCATTCGAAGTCTTCTTGCTGCCATTATAACCTACCAGAAATTTCATCAATTCTGTACACAAAAATTTAAGGTACATGTGCAATGCCAATTCCACATTTACACTTCCATATTTTGCAATAGAAATATCTGTTGTTGTCATGACTACATGCGAATCTCCAATCCATAATTGCACATGTTTTGGCAACCCATATTTTTCAAGGAACATTTTAAATGCTTTGACTTGATTGGGTAGTTGCTTGTTAAGAAGAATTTCTCGTAACATACATAAACTCATTGAGAATATTGTCATACTCATGGCCCGTAGTATGCTTCTACCCCAGTTCTATGTAGAAATCATTATTTAGCAACATGTCGTTGTTATTCCCTCCATCAATTGTTATTGGAAAGCACTCAAAAGGGAGAAATTCACCAAGATCCATGTATAGTGCTAGTTTTCCAACAGGGATCACCATACCTTGGCATTTAAGGTTCCCTAGTCCCAAAATGAATTCACCATTAGTAACAAAAATAAAATTAATATTCTTTTCATACCAGTTCGTTAAGATCCATCAAAGTCACATATTTATGCAAGGGTGTATTCTATTGTATTGTATTTTGATGCTCTTGGGACATATGAGAAGGCGATAGAAGATCTCATATATAGTAATAATCCCTTCAAAAATAAGTTCACAACTTGGAAGAAATCCTATGTAAAGAAACTGAGTAGAACCGAGGCATTGTGACGAGACTTTCTACACAACCACGAATATTGAAAACTACGATGTACCATCCATGCTTCCTGGGCACTGGTATTCATGTTGTGGGATATTTCCCATAAGCATTACATAAAAAAAAATTGAATTATTCGAATGGGTCGATGTGGGGATGGGAAATTGACGTGTTGAGCATAAGTTTTGGACCCATGGGCTTCCATGTGGGTGCTCTCCTTGGTGATAAACACTTGGATTCATGCTCAAGAACTCATATGTTGATTGTAGTGTTTGGAGGCTGTGTTTTCATTGAATTAGGAATTTGAGCCCAATGACCAAACCTCAAAAGTTTTTTCTTTGATATTGCACTCCCCCGTGACTTGGCATATGATGTAACCTCGATGCATATGTTAAATTCTTGGCTCTTTAACTTAGGTTCTAAATGGCATGTGGAATCAACTTGGAGATTTTCCATATAGGCCAATACTTTTATTAAAAGCACTAATAACCCCATTTTTTAATAAAAATAAAGAATAAGAAGCCTGCATAGCCCGAGAGGTAACATAATTTCAAGTTTCTTAGAAAAAATCACAAAAATTTGTAGATCCTAACACCTCAAACACGAGGCTTCTTAAAAAATTTTTCCATGCGAAGAAATTCATGGCATGTTCTACTGGAATAAAGAGGTTTGTGCAGTGCATTATTGATCAATAATGTTATTTTTTGCACTACCAAAACCATGACCTTTCTGTAGTGAATAAAAATATTGGCATAATAGTTTAGGTGCTAACATTGGCTCCTCCCAGGGATGGTGTCCTCCCTGCAAGGTACCAATAAAATGCAAATTAATGCCTTCTTTGTTTGTTGCAACCTGCAACTTATTCTTCTCAACATTAAGAAAAAATAAATAAATTGTAAACTGAAAATAAACTACAGTTGAAAACCAAACTGTAAACTGGAAATTTGTTGAGCAGTGTCTCCATTGGGCTATGGATTCATTATTCATCAATTATGTCTCACACCAAATGCTCAGAAAAGGATTTATTTATGTATATGTCCTATTCTACTTAGACAAAATCAAACTAATCATGTATAGGAAAACTTCTAGTGTTTCCAAGTAAGGATTTGTCTGACAAAAAGATATTCTTGATATTCTTGCTTGCATAAAAATGAGACAGTGCAAAAAGAATGAATTTCTTGCAACAAAAATTTTATTGACATTTTTATACTTACTACTGCAATTTTATTACATGTCAAATGCTGCAACATTTAGGACTCTTTGAAGAAATGAATCCATCCAAACAACTATTGGATCTTGAAGAACATTATCAATCTTCAAATGATTTAGAAAACCAAGATA
Organism: Picea engelmannii; assembly: GCA_009831015.1. Taxonomy (NCBI): domain Eukaryota; kingdom Viridiplantae; phylum Streptophyta; class Pinopsida; order Pinales; family Pinaceae; genus Picea; species Picea engelmannii. The sequence goes on along the minus strand of ML784547.1, from coordinate 58,653 downwards.
TTCCTTTCTAATTTCTGCTCCAATACTAATATTATGATCATTTTGACCCTCTTGAAACAACTGATGAATATCACATATCTCATGACAATCAGAGGCAATAAATTCTTCTTGAAATAGTAGATTATTTTCTTGGGTAAAAAATACTTTAGGATCATCCAAAACAACAAGGTTTTCATGAGAATCAGAAGGAAACAACATCAATTCCAAAAGCAGAAACAACAGGCTCAATGAAACCTTCACTTTGAATAATTATCTCCTCGTGCATCTGACTGGAACTATCATCCTGAATTTTGTGATTAGAGAAATGATGCAACAATTTAAATTCTTCACAACAATCTTGATAAAGAGATTCAACGGAAATTTTTTCTTTATAACGAGAATGGAAATCAACATGAAATTCCTTCAGGGAAGAAATACTGGACGGAGGCAAAGAACTACACCATTCTTTGGCCTTCACTTCCAATGAATATCTGAACATCTTCATCAAGGCATCCTCATGAAAAATTCTTAGCTGACGCATATATTCATGAATATCTAATGAGTGTTCAACATGAACTTCCCAATCATTTCCCCTAAACCTCGGAAGACAACTTTTCCATTCATCTCTTTTAGGCATAGGATTCAGAAATCCAGGTAAAATTGAAAAATCAAAAGAGACATAACTCCGAGCCAAAATGGCTTCCATTTTTTTTGGAGGTTTTGGACCAGTGGAGTCGCAGATGGATTATTTAACCATGGAGTCGCTATGTGAATGATTGCAGTCATAACTTGTGTATAAATCCTATTCACCATTAGGAGCTAACTCTAATAAATGTCGTACTTCCCAAGGAATGACGACTTCATTCATCTATTCCTCGACAATGGCACCAAAATATGTTATCCCTAAAGTTTGCAATAGACTACTATGGCACAAAGATAGGGCACCTCAGTTATTGAAATGTTTGGTTGATGAAATAGGTTGATCAAGTAGGTTAGAAAATATGAGTGTCTAATAAAAATCATCAACTAAACCTTAGATGATCAACAATAAATCACATAGTCAATGGAATCCACTCTAATAGCTAGACATTTGATGGACAATGTGATAAGGAGGAATAGAGAACATAGATGAATACATTAACCAACAATCTGCTAAACTCATACATTCCCTTGGAAGATTTTCAAATTCAAAATGATATTTCAAATCTGAAAAATGTATTTGAACATAACTTACAAGAGACTTGTAATTGATAGCAAAATATTCATTGTAATTAAAGTTGAATCTATGTAAAAATTAATGCATTTCAAAAATATCCATCGTATTCAAATAAGCAGAAATAAGGCAGATTTACACTAGGAATACAATTTAGATGTTAGGATGTATGAATCCCTGAGCATGAGATGTTGCAAGGTATGAAATTCCTCAATTATAATTCTCAGACATTTCCCAAACTCCTCATCGAAACCCCCCACTTGAAAAACACCCCCCTCTCAGGGCTAAGAACTCCTCCAAATTATAATAGAAATCATAATTTTATAAGAGATAATGTTTCCAAGCAATTGCAAGTCATGTATTACAATTACAATAATATCTGAGTTTGTTGCAAAATATCAGGAATGTTTTGAATGCCAATTCTCCTTTAGATATGGATATGTTCACTCCTCTTCCTCCTTGATCAAATATATCACCTGTGAGGTTAATTTCTTTTATGATTTGAAAGTCTAGAAATAACCTTTGAATAATGATTTGATGCCTCAAAACTTGGAATCTGAGGTTGACTACTAATTTTCCACTGATATGATTTTGATGTGTTATCCTAGAAATACTCCGTCACCTGCTGGGAATGAGGATCTTATTAATTAACTATTGATTTTGTGCCTAGGGTTATGGAGTCAACATTGGAGGCTAAAGATCAGTGCCTAGGGTTATGGAGTCAAAAGGAGAAGGAAGCACAACTTGAAGAGGATGATATTTAAAGGAAAAGAGGAAAAGGTTTCAAGGTGCTGCAATGGCAGGGCCTTGAAGACAGAACCCTAGGGGAGAGAGGCTCACTCCGGTGTTGCTTAAGCAAGGCCTCGTGCTCTCTCCTCCTTCCCAGCAAACGACTAGTTCAAAGACAAGTAAAATCAAGACAAGAGAGTTTAAAGAGGGAGAGTGTTGCAAAGGCAAGGCTCTTTCATCAGACCCTAAAAGGAAAATGACCCTAGGTGTAGATAACCTAGGCCTGGGATGTCCTCTTTCTCTTGAAATTTAAAAGTACGACTAGCTTAAGGGAGGAAGATAGAAGGAGTGTAGCAATGGCTAGGCTCTCTTCTTCTTCTTCTATGGCTTAAAAGGTTTTTCTATCAGGGGACATGAGACAACGACCTACTTGTGTGTTTGTCCCCTAGGGTTTTGATTCATCAATGTATATATATAAATAGAATGCAAGAAATTAAACTACAACCATTCAATCAAGAAGTTTTGCAGAAAAATACTTACAAATCATCAAGAAAATAGCATGCAAACCCTAGTTGTAAACCTTCCTTCAAGAAAAACACCATAAATTGCCAAAAATCTCTTCTCCAAACAAGTGCACCTTCCTCAAAATATCCAATAACCCTAATAGGGTGAAAAAATCAGACCTCACTATGAGAGCCAGTGATGAGTTATATCAAAATGAGGGAAAAACTCCTCAATATATAATGTATCATGACCTTTAATTAAATTAAGGTCATTAAAAATAGCTGACAAGGCTACAAACCAAAATTATACTATTTTTACATTAAATTGTCAAATCAAAACCCTAACTGAGCATAAGCAAGACGTCAAGCCCTAATGAGGGAGATGTTAGCCCCTTTTTAGGGAAAATGCAGCACAAAATGACAAAACGTTGGCCCTCTTTGAGCCTCCCAATCATGCCACACTTGCCAGCTGCCCTGTCAAACTATCACACGCTCAAGGTGATGTCAATGGCTCCTAGGTGACGTCTTGGGCCATCAAAGGGAAATGTTCCACTGGAAGTGGGTCAACCCCCCTAGGCTGGGCTCAACCAAAGTGTCCCTAATGGAACGTCCTTCTTCTTCTCAGGTGAAAAATATCAACCAAGCACTGTCCTGTCTCTGCGCCTGATGGGATCTCAACAACCATCTGATGGGCTCTTCAGCCCCATGGAGGTCCGAACTAATCATCTCCCCATGTTTACCAGTCCACGTGGTACATGTCCGTCGAGCATGGTCCTGCACATCAAAAAATTCATCCTCCATGGGCTCATTAGTCACCGAGATCATAGAAATGTTAATCACGTCTCATTAATATTATCAGACATGTGCATAAAAACCCTGATATATCATCCAATAGCTCAAAGATATTACAAAGACCTACAATACAAGGTTGAAGAAAAAGACAAGACACCTTATTGGGCTAGTATCCATAAGGAAAGGAAAGTCTCCAAGGGGTATCATCCAAGCCATGTAGAACAAGGTGATATGGATAAGGGATGTCCAGACATACGGGTAGAGTGAAAGACATGGATGCATGATATTACCTGTGGGTGCCTTTGTAGAAGGCGAGCTGTACCCGTCATGGATGCAATTTTTTCCAAGCCCTTTCTTGCCTTTATTCTTTCTTTTCTTTATTTGCTTTTCCTTTATTTTATTTTATTTCAAGGACTAACTAGAGGACACTGCCTTGGCGTAGTGACTAGAGATGACAGTGTTACCCACAAGAACTTTCACAGAGACGATAAGGTTGGCTCATGATGAGACCCCTTTCCCTTGGCCATGCAACCAAAGGTCACTGCCCTGGCATGGTAACCATATAGTGGCAATGTCATGCTGTTAGGTACCCATGAACGTAATAGGCTGGCTCGTGATGAGACCCCCTATCCTCTTGGCTAGGTCTTATTTTTGTTATTTTTCTTCAGGTCCCTCTTGTTTCTTGCTGAGAGGCTTTTTATTGCCTTCTCAGGGATCCCTGGGCGAGGCATCTCGAGGTTTCATTTTTATGGATTTTATCTTTTACCAACTGCCTTTACCTTTTGGGCCTTTAGCCCCTTCTTCCCACGAGATAAGGTGCAACCCTACCAACAAATCATCCTAATGCCCAGACTAGGGGAATGGGACAGATGAGCGGGAGATAAGATGAAAAAATGATGATATGATGGGAGCGGACGATGGCTCTTCAGAAATCCCCCCGGTGGAAAACCAGAAACCTATGGGTACAGGCTTGCTAGGACATCCTGTCAATCCCCTTAACAATGGTCAAGTGGGTCAATGTAAGATCCAAGCAGTTGTTAGAAATAAAAGGCGTAATATGCATATATCTAAAGGTTATAATGATCAAAAGTGACACATACCATGATACCTGGACCAATTACCTCATGGAGCAAGAGCCTTCTCTGATACAAGACCGGGCCGATAGTGATGGATGCTGCTGCTGCTGAAAAGACAAATCTAATGAAAGAAGAGAAGGATGGGCCCTCCACGGCCATGCTCAGGTCAATCTTGCTCTCAGTACTCCATGTCTAGGACCTGTGGGCCTCGAGACATGATCTCCTAGTTATCCCTAGAAATCGGGGATAACATCTGACTCCAACTCGGGGACATGTGCTCATCGTAGAGCGCATGAGAACCTCAACATCTCTGGCATAACCTACAGACCTTCTCAACTCGATAGGGGCATCAATAACAAAGATGGGGTGGTATTGGCACCCCGCATATATATATATATATATATATATAAAACTGAAATAAAACAATCAATATGCAAGTGTGGAAGAAAACTAACATTAAATGCAAATGGTATAATACATGAAAAATGCCTACTTACCTTCACTTACCTGTGAAGTCAGGTCCCCCCACCTTGGTGGGGTTTAAGGAGGTGCCCGCTGATAGGTAATGGGCGCCTTCTTCCTTCCAAAGTGGACAAGAAGTATGAGTTATCAACTGATTCCATTCCAACTTTGAAAGGTCCGAGCCATGACTGCATGCTTCCTTTTACATTAGTTGGCTCTCCTTTCTGAGTATCCCACATCCATACCATATCTCCCTCCTTATACTTTCTGACTTTGTATTTGGTTGTTCCCTGAACAACCCTGGTGTATTGTACTGAGGGAGGTGGGTGGGCTTCTGCTATAAAGACTTCTTGTTGGGACGAGCAAATTTGTATGTCGTCTTCATTTTTCTTTAATATCTTTATTGTCCCAACTTCTTTGTTCTTGAATTCATCAAGGAGTTGTTGGTATTCTTCTTTCTTGGGCCATTCGATCTGATCAAAGTCTTCTTCCATTGCAAAGGGCATGTCTTCTGGAGAATATTTCTGAAGAGTTTGTATCATATCGTTCTGCATTTTGTCATTATTTACGGGATGAACAATATTCTGCACATGGTCCCCAGTTATTGGCACATTAAGTAGACGTCCCATCGTTCCATCTTTCAAAGGTAATTGCAAAATGGTAAGGTCCATATCAAGGGAACCGCCTATCATTGTGCCAAACTTCCTAGATAATAACATTCCCCACACGTCTGGGACATCAACCACCACAATGTCAATGTGGACTGTCTTTTCTGGATACTCCTTCAGGTGTACCTCAACATTTTCAACCACCCCATGTGTGGGTATTGATTTGGATTCAAACCACACACATTCCTGTAAGGCCTAGTGACCTTCAAACCCACTTGTTGCATGACTTTAAGCGACATCATGTTGGCACCAACACCTTTATATAGCATGCAATTATTGAGATTTTTGTTATGCATTGTCAAAGTCATGAAGAAAGGAGGGTTCTCACCATATTGGACCTTGAAATGATCATCTTGCAACATAATAGGGGGATCCATAGGTTCATCTGATCCTGAAAAGAAAGTGTCAAAGCGTTCGTTGATGGATGGGATCTTGATTTCTTCTCTGAGGGGAACATTCACATGCATCTTTGATAATACCCCTTTGAAGTCAAAATTTAGGTCAACCTTAGTAGTCTTGGATGTCTTGGGAAGAAGCATCTCCATGGGTGGGGGCTTTTCTTGATCAGCAGCAGGTTTCTTCGAGTTCTTCCTTCTGTATACTTGAACTTCTTGTTTCTTTAGCTTTTCTCGTGATTCTTGATCCAGGTTGTTTATTACCACCATCCTTGCTGCTCTGGCTGCTTCCCTTATGGCTTCTTGATGCTCTATATCTGTGATATTTATCTGAGGGAAGCCCATGAAGAAATCCATGTTGTTGACTTGTTGATGGTCAGTGTTATAAGGACATTCATGCTCCCAATGCGCTTCACTTCACTCTAGGCACTAAGGATTTTCATCAACAATGTTTGTAGGGGCCAAGGCATTTGGAACTTCATGCTCATTCCTTGGCTTGTAAAATTGGTTCCCTTTCTGGAATTGTCCTTTGAACGGGGCCCTGGGTGCTTGGATCTGGGATTTTTCAAGTTTGACAATATGACTCATCATTTCTTCTTGATTCTTTATGATGCCATCCATGGAGGCTTGTAACTTGTTGATACTGGTACATAGATCTGAAGTAGGATCAGGGTTGTGTACTATTTTCTTCTTGGTGTCTATTCTCCCCCTTGGGTTAGCAAAAGGATCAATTTTAGATGAAAGGAGGTTCCCTTCTATCTTGGTGGTGAGCTCTTGGGATTCTTGAATGGACTGGGGGTTTTTGTCTCTAAGAAGATACCCTAGTTGGCCATTGAAATATCTAGTGTAAATATGGACAAGGTAGTCATCTTTCGGGTGATGGATCGCGAGAATTCTTTGTAGCAATGTCTTGAATCTTGTGTGAAACTATCGAATGGACTCATTTTCATACTTAGCAAGGCTATTTAGTCGTGTGAGAAGCATATTAGGGTCTTCTTTGATACTCCATCTTTTGAGAAAGGCCTCTTCAACTCTATCCATGGTTTTGATGCTTCTGTCAGGAAGGCTGAGGTACCAATGCCTTGAGGCATCATAGAGAGTAGCAGAGAAAAAATTCATGACCAAATCTTCAGCATCATCACTGATGGGGTGAAGCTGAAAGAATGCCCAAAAGTTGCTCATATGCTCTTTGACACTGATGGAATCACTACCGGTGAATTTAGGCAACCAATTTTCATACTTGGGTGGCATTTGCCTAGGGTAGCCTGGTATGGCTGACATGTCTAATGGACTGAAAAGGGTAGATGACCATTGTCTTTGATTGTTGGTTGGGTTCATTGTAGCGGTCTGAGAGGTAGACATGATTCTTAAAGGAAGGCTCTTCCCGAAAAGTGATTTGACAACAGGAGAGTTTAAGGGAGGCTTCCTTCTGAAAGACAAAGGAGGATTGTTGAATCTCCTCCTAGTTTGTGGAGTTGCTAGATAGTTTACTTGAAACTACCAAAGAAAAGGGGGAATAACACCCTAGTGGAGTCGCCAGGTAAGCTTGTAAGAAAAGTTCTTTGAGGCAAGGCTTACCGAAAAGGTTTGTCGTTTGAGGAGAATTGACTCAGTGTTCCTCAACAATGGCGCCAAAATGTTATCGCACAGTTTGTAGCTAGGTCAAATGGCTAGAAGATAGAGGCCAAACTGACATAACAGGAACCTACCCCACCCAATGTCACCTCAATGGGGAGGTTCTTTCTATTTAGGGAGGTTAGGCCCAGGGGAGACGTCCCCAATAACCTGGGGTTTTGAAGAGGCAAAGGTATAAAGGTCAAGGTAAAATTCCCTTTTCATAGGTTTCCACCAAGATCAGATAGTCCGACTAAGCAACCAATAATGAAGTATAGCCCCAAATGAGAACACCTTCTTGGAACAAGACAATAGCAAAACAATATATGCAGGCTATAATTCAATGGGTTAGTACTTCATATAACTATCTGATGTCAATATATTAGCAATTATAACAATAGATATCAATGAGATCAATGTTTATCAATATAGCAGTGGAGTAAAATCAATTCATCAATAAATATTGAGATGATGTAGCCAACAATGTATTTAATCAATCCCTTACTCAATAAATGCTCTTAACCATCATCTAATTGCTTATCAACAGAAAGTGCTGCGTCAAGATGGAATGACCAAGTGTGACGTCAGCCTTATTAGGGTTAGTTAGTTAGTTAGGGTTTCAAATTTAAGAATTTTAAGAGTTGATTCAATCACTTTCACTTCAACATTGGAGGCTAAAGATCAATGCCTAAGGTTATGGAGTCAAAAGGAGAAGGATGCACAACTTGAAGAGGATGAGATTTAAAGGACAAGAGGGAAAGGTTTCAAGGTGTTGCAATGGCAGGGCCTTGAAGATAGAACCCTAGGGGAGAGAGGCTCACTCCGATGTTGCTTAAGCAAGGCCTCGTGCTCTCTCCTCCCTCCCAGCAAATGGCTAGATCAAAGACAAGTAAAATCAAGACAAGAGAGTTTAAAGAGGGAGAGTGTTGCAAAGGCAAGGCTCTTTCATCAAACCCTAAAAGGAAAATGACCCTAGGTGTAGATAACCTAGGCCTGGGATGTCCTCTTTCTCTTGAAATTTAAAAGTACAACTATCTTAAGGGAGGAAGATAGAAGGAGTGTAGCAATGGCTAGGCTCTCTTCTTCTTCTTCTATGGCTTAAAAGGTTGTTCTATCAGGGGACATGATACAACGACCTACTTGTTTGTTTGTCCCCTAGGGTTTTGATTCAACAATGTATATATATAAATAGAATGCAGGAAATTAAAATACAACCATTCAATCAAGAAGTTTTACAGAAAAATACTTACAAATCATCAAGAAAATAGCATGCAAACCCTAGTTGTAAACCTTCCTTCAAGAAAACACCATAAATTGCCAAAAATCTCTTCTCCAAACAATTATGCCTTCCTCAAAATAGCCAATAACCCTAATAGGGTGCAAAAATCAGACCTCACTATGAGAGTGAGTGATGAGTTATATCAAAATGAGGGAAAAACTCCTCAATATATACTGTATCATGACCTTTAATTAAATTTAGGTCATTAAAAACAACCGACAAGGCTACAAACCAAAATTATACTATTTTTACATTAAACTGTCAAATCAAAACCCTAACTGAGCATAAGCAAGACGTCAAGCCCTACTTAGGGAGATGTTAGCCCCTTTTTAGGGCAAATGCAACACAAAATGACAAAATGTTGGCCCTCTTTGGGCCTCCCAATCATGCCACACATGCCAACTACCCTGTCAAACTGTCACACGCTCAAGATGATGTCAATGGCTCCTAGGTGACGTCCTGGGCCATCAAAGGGAAACATTCCACTGGAAGTGGGTCAACCCCCCTAGGTTGGGCTCAACCAAAGTGTCCCTGATGGAACACCATTCTTATTCTTAGGTGCAAAAGCTCAACCAAGAATTGTCCTGTCTCTGCCCCTGATGGGGTCTCAACAACCATCTGATGGGATCTTCAGCCCCATGGAGGTCCGAACTAATCATCTCCCCATGTGTACCGGTCCACGTGGTACCTGTCTGTTGGGCATGGTCCTGCACATCAAAAAATTCTCCCTCCATGGGCTCATTAGTCACCGGGATCATAGCAATGTTAATCATGTCTCATCATTAATATTATCAGACATATGCATAAAACCCTGATATATCATCCAATAGCTCAAAGATATTACAAAGACCTACAATACAAGGATGAATAAAAAGACAAGACACCCTATTGGGCTAGTATCCATAAGGAAAGGAAAGTCTCCAAGGGGAAACATCCACGCCATGTAGAATGAGGTGATATGGAAAAGGGATGTCCAGACATACAGGTAGAGTGAAAGACAGGGATGCATGATATTACCTGTGGGTGCCTTTGTAGAAGGCGAGTTGTACCCGTCATGGATGCAATTTTTTCCAAGCCCCTTCTTGCCTTTATTATTTATTTTCTTTATTTGCTTTTCCTTCTTTTATTTTTTTATTTCAAGGAATAAATAGAGGACACTGCCTTGGAGTGGTGACCAGAGCTGACAGTGTTACCCACAAGCACTTTCATAGAGATGATAAGGCTGGCTTGTGATGAGACCCCCTTTCCCTTGGCCATGCAACCAAAGGTCACTACCTCGGCGTGGTAACCAGATAGTGGCAATGTCATGCTATTAGGTACCCATGAACATAATAGGTTGGCTCATGATGAGACCCCCTATCCTCTTGGCTAGGTCTTGTTTTTGTTATTTTTCTTCGGGTCCCTCTTGTTTCTTGTTGAGAGGATTTTTATTGCCTTCTCGGGGATCCCTGGACGAGGCATCTCGAGGTTTCATTTTTATGGATTTTATCTTTTACCAGCTGCCTTTACCTTCTGGGCCTTTAGCCCCTTCTTCCCATGAGATAAGGTGCAACCCTATCAACAGATAATCCTAATGCCCAGACTAGGGGAATGGGACAGATGAGTGGGAGATAAGATGAAAAAATGATGATATGATGGGAGAGGACGATGGCTCTTCAGAAATACCCCCGGTGGAAAACCAAAAACCTATGGGTACAGGCTTGCTAGGACATCCTGTCAATCCCCTTAACAATGGTCAAGTGGGTCAATGTAATATCCAAGCAGTTGTTAGAAATAAAAGGAGTAAGATGCATATATCTAAAGGTTATAATGATCAAAAGTGACACATACCATGATACCTGGACCAATTACCTCATGGAGCAAGAGCCTTCTATGATACAAGACCAGGCCGATGGTGATGGATGCTGCTTCTGCTGACAAGACAAATCTGATGAAAGAAGAGAAGGATGAGCCCTCCAGGGCCATGCTCAGGTCAATCTTGCTCTTGGTACTCCATGTCTAGGACCTGTGGGCCTCGAGACATGATCTCCTAGTTATCCCTAGAAATCGGGGATAACAGTACAAAAAAATTTAAGGTACATGTGCAATGCCAATTCCACATTTACACTTCTTGATTTTGCAATAGAAATATCTACCATTTTCATGACTACATGTGAATCTCCAAGCCACAATTGCACATGTTTTAGCGACCCATATTTTTCAAGGAACATTTTAAATGCTTTGAATTGATTGGGTTGTTGCTTGTTAAGAAGAATTGATGGTAGCATACATAAAATCGTTGAGAATATTGTCATATTATTGGTCTGTAGTATACTTCTACCTCAGTTCTATGTAGAACTCGTCATTTAGCAACATCCCATTGTTAGTCCCTACATCAATTGTTATTGGAAATCACTTAGAAGGGTGGACTTCACCAAGAATTATGTATAGCGCTAGTTTTCCAACATGGATCACCATACCCTAGAATCTAAGTTTCCCTAGTACTAAAATGCATTCACCATCAGTAACAACAATAACCTTAATATTATTTTCAGGCCAATTCGTTAAGATCCATCAAAGTTACATGTTTCCACAAGGGTGTATTGTATTGACACATAATATGCATAAATGCTTCTTTTGAAGCTCTTGTCACATATGAGCAGGCGGTAGAAGACCTCATACATAGTAATAATCCCTTCAAAAAGATGTTCACAACTTGGAAGAAATTATTTGTAAAGAAATTGAGTAGAACTGAGGCATTGAGACATGATTGTATGCACAACCACGATTTTTTAAAACTACGTTGTACCATCTATGCTTCACGGGAACTAGTATTCACGTTGTGGGATATTTCCCATAATAATTACATAAACAAAATTTGAATTGTTCAAATGAGCCGACATGGGGATGGAAAATCAATGTGTTGAGCACATGTTTTGGACCCAAGGGTTTCCCTGTGGGTGATCTCCTTGGCGGTAAACACTTGGATTCATGCTCGAGCACTCATATTCTGACTATAGTGTTTGCAGTTCGTGTTGTCAATGACTTAGGAAGTTGAGCCCAATGAACAAACCCTAAAAGTGTTTTCTTTGATATTGTACTCCCTTGTGACTTGGCATATGATGCAACCTCGATGCATATGGTAAATGCTTGGATCTTGAACTTGGGTGCTAAATGACATGTGGAATCAACTTGGATATTGGCCATAAAGGCCAATATTTTTGTTAAAAACACTAATAACCCCATTTTTTTTATTATTAATGTGCATTATTGATCAGGAATGTTTTGAATGCTAATTCACCTTTATATCTAGAACTGTTCACTTCTCTACCTCCTCGATCAAATATATCACATGTGAGGTTAATTACTTTTATGCTTTGAAATGATACAAATACCCTTTGAATAATGATTTGATGCCTCAAAACTTGGGATTTGAGGTTGACTATTGATCTACCACCGATATGATTTTGATGTGTTACCCTAGAAATGCTTTGTCACCTTCTGGGAATGAGGATCTTCTTAATTAATTGTTGATTCCGTGCCTAAGAATGTGGGATGTGAATAAGGAAATGTGGATCTAATGTTTAATCAATGCCTTCAAATCTAGAGTTTCTGGAACTATTTGTTTGAAACTCTGCCCCTCGCCATATCCCTAAAAGGATTATCTCGAGAAAATGTTACCCTTAATGACTTACTCTTTATTCCATTCACTCTTTCGGTCCTCCCACTAATTTCCCTTCCATCCATGTCATTGATTGCATTAATTGCAGCTCTGGGATTATTTAAAAGTGACAAATCCATAACATTTCCCCCCTAATTCTTGGTCATTCACAATTATCGAAGAAGCTAAAATAGAATCCATTTATGATATGCTGCAAGGAATCAATGATATGCAGTTGATTGTTTGAATACTCTGCCTCTAACTCGATCCTTCGAAGGCTTCTTTTTGCAATCATAACCTGCTAGACGTTTCATCAATTATGTACACAACAATTTAAGGTACATGTGCAATGCCAATTCCACATTTACACTTCAAGAATTTGCAATAGAAATATATGTCGCTGTCATGACTACATGTGAATATCCAAGCCATAGTTGCACATGTTTTAGCAACCCATATTTTTCAAGGAACATTTTAAATGCTTTGAATTGATTGGGTAGTTGCTTGTTAAGAAGAATTACTAGTAGCATACATAAAATCATTGAGAATTTTTTCATAGTCCTAGCCTGTAGTATGCTTCTACGTCATTTCTATGTAGAACTCATCATTTATCAGCATTTCATTGTTAGTCATGCTAGTCCCTAAAGTTGCACTTTACTGTGAGAGGGAAATCTAGGGAATGATCAAGTTATTGCAATCGTATTTATGAAGATTTTTCTTAATAGGTTTTTTAGAAAATGATTGAAAGTTGGTTCAACGATTAAAAAATAAACACATAACTCAAATGTAAAATAAAATAAACATCCCACTGATTTAGTAAATGGTAGTCACCTTAATAGATCAAAAAGTAAGGTAAATAAAGAAGGGAATGTATGAGAGTATTTATTTTTTCAACTCACATATGGATTTCTTATTTCAAAATATCATTAAGAAACACGAACATGTACTTGAAAACAATCTTGATTATAAACAAAAACAACAGAATGTTCATTGTGTTACTTAAAATCAAGAAACCATATGCATTGCAACAAAATAAATGAATTCAAGTAAGAAAATAAATAGAATAATATATGAAAGAGGATTTGACCATCAACATGCCTTTGCCATTTAGTATTAATATGGAACATAATCTTGTCTTACAGTGGATTTTTACAAAAAAAGGTCCTTGAATTCCCAACTAATCCACCCTCATACAATCTTTCCTGTGTCTATTTAAAGTACACAAAGCATTCTTGTAGATCCTATTTTCTAGTTTACAGTTTTACAATAGGATCATGTCAATGACTATTTCCTAGGAAAATAAGCTCAAACGAGCACTTCAAATGCCTATATTTTAGTAGGATCAACAACCAATCTGAATATAGATTAGGAAATAGCTTTACAAAACTAGAAAATCCCACAAAAATAGGAACCCTATCTTGTTGAGTTGATCCATCTGAGATATCAAAAAGTTTCATTTGAACCAAGCATTATGGATCAAATTGTTCATATTTACTTTCTGAACAATAGCATCAAACAATCAAAACTGATGCAAAGTCTTCTTGAATTATCATGGTATGATGATTGCAGTATCCCTGGTGTCTCTCTGTTTAATCTTGGTTGTTAGCACAACATTATGCCAATATAACCTTATATTGGATTCTCTTACCTCTTTAAGCAATGCCTTCGGCTCTTTTATCTTCCTTTTGAAATCTTGTATCTTTTATTGTTTTTTAGCATTCCATTTCTCAACAAAAGCTTTCTCTTTCTTGAATTGCTTAATCATACTCTACAACTCCTTTAATCTGTCTTTTTCCTTCCTTGTTTTCACTTTAAATTCTGGATATTCCTCTACAGGGGTAGGTAAATTCAGATCTATAGAAGCTTGTGGTTTTCTTAATTTAATTACATATTTAGAATATATCCCAAAACTAAGGTCTTCATCTTCATTTTTGTCAGAGTCTCTAGTTTATCGAAGGTCTTGCAGTTGGTCTAGTTCTGGAAAAAGATCATTTATGTCACCATAAACTGCATTTGTGCCCTTAAATACAGATTCAGATACTGAAGCTGATTTTTTAATTGCTCTGGTCACAGGTCTTTTGGAGTACTATGCAATCTACTTTCCCTTTTCTTGTTTCTTCTTCAAGTCCTTATATTCCTTCTTTGTCTTGTGTAAAGAAGATGCCACTACCTGTTTTTTGATCTCCTTCTTAGAATCCTCTGAATTATCTTCTTTGACTATGAGATTCTCCTTCTTGATGGAAGGATGAAACATTTCTTTTGAATTCAGTCTAAATTTATTGGCAGCTTTGGTAGAATTCCTTCTAGGGAATTTAGGTAAAGGTGTTTGCTTTTTACTCTATTTTTTACCCTTTGCAGTCTTCTTACTTGTAGATTGTTGTTTATGTTTGACTGGAATCTGAACTGGACTTGTGGTGTAATCTTCATATTCATCAAATTACCTCTTTATATCTGAATCATGATAGATGTTAGTCTCTTCATTCATTTTAGTCTTATTACCTCGACTAGTAGTGCCTTTCTCATCATCTTTACCTAAAGGCAAATCACCAATAGCTTGTTGGCTATGTAATTTTATCTTTCCAACACAAGTTACCCTAGCTGCAGGTGAATCTTCTTTCATTAAAAATTCGGTGGATTGAGAGGTTTGTTTCTCTTTTATAGGTTTCTTCCCCTTGAAATTTTTGGATTTTGTTAGTTGTAGATTCAGTTTTAAGGACTGGATTAACCAATCCCAATATCTTTGGACTTCATTTAAGGAGAGGACTATTAATTTTCTAATCGAACCTTGATGAAAAAGTTTTTTTTTTTATGTAGCAGGATGGGATTGGATCCTCTTAGACATGATGGATAAATGTTTTAATAGAAAATAGGGTAAGTTAAGAGGGTAATTACCATTTACATGAATCAAAAGTATAATATGATAGATATGTACCAGAGAAAACCTGCCTTCACATGTAATGTATCTGTGGATAATCAACAAGGTAGTGTGCCATTATTTTCTTACCCATATATGTGGTATACCCTTGCTCCAATTAGGGTTTTTCTTTTCTGGAATAAAAAACTGATTCACAAACTCCATGACTACATTTTCCTTCTTCCACCATCTTTCCCCATACATTGGTAATATGCAGGCTTTAGCAATAGAATGCTTTGTCATGTGCATCAAAAGTTTTCCAACAAAATATTCGAAGCCATCAAAATTATGTGCAAAATTCATCGAGATCTGTTCGTCATGACCCTGAAATGTTGAGAAAAATTTGAACCAACCAACATCCTTGAATTTATGCGCCATCTGAGGAAATTATTCGAGCAATTATGTTCCTTCAGGCTCCAATACGATTATTTGGCCACTCTTTTTGGGTGCCATATTGCTGATACGATCCTGTAGACAATTATGAGAAGATCGAGGGTTGAATCTTCAATTCCTAAGAGCTGTTAAAAACTAGAAGTTATCTCTTTACCTGCAAACCCTGCGTAGAACAACAGACATGCAAAAATAGGTAGATAACGATTTAATTCATGATAATCAAACATGTTGATTTGATGTCGAGGTGGCAAGTACAACTCAATCCTCTGAATATAGTTGTTATCATACAAATAACATCCTGAAAATATCATAAAGAGGTATGCAGATCCTCTAATAATGATTTAAAACATTGGGACACGATCTGGGTAGGGTGGCACATGGAGAACAATGATTATTCCCAGCGCTGCAGAATTAATGCTATTCTTGCAGCGCCTTTTCTAACTTGGAAAAATTTGAAAATTCAAATAATAAAACGATAAGTGATGTGACAAAAAATTCTCATATCAAATCCTAATCTTTAAAAACCTCAAAAATCATTTAAAATGTGTAATAAATATTAAAAAATAATCTTCCAAGCCAAGAGGTAAAAACAAAGTTTTAACATAAATTCATGAAAAATGGGTAGGACAGGGACTAGGGATACCCAATCAGTCAAAAACAAGGTTAGGTACTAACACTCGCTCCTTCTGTGGGTAAATTTTCATGATGAAACTTTAAGAACTGTTGACCAATGCCTGGATATCCTTCTGATTCTCTTTATTTCCCTGTTATGCCATCCTTTATTAAAAACCACAAACTTTGAAGAAACAATTCCATTGGGTATATGGAGTCTTTACTTGAGTTCAAAAAGTAAATCCTACTATACAAACTAAACTTTCTGACCGATTTTAAAGGAAATAATATTTCAGGAATCTCCCATTTACCGGGCCTCCTAAAATATCACTATCATCCAAATTATGTAAGAGAAAGGTATTGTTGTTCACGAACCTGGCTACTTTGAAAGGACCATACCATAAGTTTTCAAACTTACTATGTTTAGATTTTTCCTCTCTTCTAGCATCCCAACTCAATACACGATCTCCCTCTTTGAAAATATTCTTCTTTGTCTTCTTATCAAACGTTGTTTTGACTTTGCTCTGATGAATAACAACTTTCTGATCCATCTTTTCTCTATCCTATTGAACCTCTATCATTTGAAAAACTCTCCTTTGAATGTCATTAGGTTCTTCTAACTCTTGCAGAAATTTAAGAACAGGTAAACCCAATTGAGTTGGAAATATAGTCGTTGTTCCATACACCATTTGGAAAGGGGAAGTTCCAATAGATTTCTTATTACTGATCTGATAAGCCCATAGGGAAAATTTTAACTTGGAATCCCATGACCTTTTGTTTTCTGTAAGTAGTTTTTTGATAATCCTTATGAGGATTTTATTGGATGATTCTGCTAACCCATTTCCTTGGGGATAGTAAGGAGTGGAATGAACCAATTTGATGTTATATTTATTTCAAAAATCAATCATTGAATTTGATTTAAAATCTTGAGCATTGTCAGTAACCAACTTCTTAGGACAACCAAATCTAGAAAAAATATTCCCTTCAAGAAAATCCATGATTACCTTGTTTGTTGCATTCCGGGTTGGGATTGCTTCAATACACCTGGTAAAGTAATATATGCTTGTGATTATCAATTTATGTTGTCCAGAAGAGGAGGATTAATTTCTCGAATCAAGTCTAGGCCCCACCATTGAAAAGGTCCATGAGCAATGATGGGTTTCAAAGGCAGAGACATAAGTTTCTATTTTCCTGCAAACTTTTGACATGGTTTACATGCCCTCACCTGAGAAAATATGTTAGAAAATAGTATAGGCCAATATTAGCCTTCTCTTAGAATTTTGAAAGAAATGGCTTTCCAATGGTGATGCCCCCCACAAACACCCTGGTGTAAATCACAAAAAATCTATTTTTCTTCCTCTTCATCAACACACCTTAACAAAAATCCATTAGGATCTTTCCAAAACAAGATTTGATCAATAATGAAATATTTCACTGATTTCAATTTAAGTGATCTAAACTTGGATTTATCTAAATTAGGTGGATACTGAAGATTTAACAGAAAAAAGATAATATCTTTGTAGCATGGTGAGGAAACATATTTGTTGCTTCCATGTGAGCTAGTTTCCTCAATCTGAAATGATGAATTATGTGATTTGCTGGAGAAATGATACAATCCAATTCCTCTGCAATTTTACTCTGTCATCAATTTGTCAAGGATTTGTCCTTTTATTAACTGAGTGGGATTTATAGTCAAGTTGTACTCTAGAATTTTAGTTATCCACTTTCCCCTCTATCCTTCACAATCAAGTTGGACCAAAATTTCTTTAACTGCACTACTTGGAACATATGCAATAATCTCAGAATGTAGGACATATACCCTGAAATATTTTAAAGCCTTCACCGGAGGTTATGCATGTTTCTCCATAATATCATATTTTAGTTCATAATCCCTAAGAGTATTGCTAAAGAAAGATATATGTTGCTCATACCCCTGGTCATTTCTTTGTAAGAGAACAACAAAAATAGTGTCTTTAGAAGCAAATGAAAAAATCAAAAACTCCTTAGAGTAATTAGGGTTGATGAGGAAAGGTGTCTGGATAAGAGCCTTCTTAATATTTTCAAAATATTATTTTTCTTCTAGTATCCATTTTATTTTTGCATCCTTCTTCAACATATCAGTAATATACTTGATGATTTATGCAAAATTTGGTATAAATCTTATTAAGAAATTGATTTTACCTATGAAAGATTGGATGGACTTCTTGTTTCTTGGAATGTCTATATTCTGAATGGCCTTTACTCTTTCAGGATCTATCTTGATTCCTTCTGGTGAAACAATATGTCCTAAAATTTTTCTTTCTTCCATGGAAACATGATATCTTTTAGGGTTTAATGATACACCATACCTCATGCATTTTTCAAATGTCTTCTTTAAATGTTGCAAGTGTTCATCATCAGAGGTTGAGAACACAGTAATATCATCAAGATAAATAACCATAAATATGTCTTTCTCACCAATAAATGAAATATACATAGCTCTCTGAAATGTTGCTCCTGCATTCATTAATCCAAAAGGCAACTTTTCATACATGAAAGTTTCCCAGGGAGTGTTAAAAGATGTATTTTTAATATCTTCCTCCATCACTGATATTTTATTATACCTTGAATAGCCATCAAGCATAGAGATCATCTTTTCCCCTACTACTCTTTGTAGAATATGATTCATTTTAGGTAATGGATAATTGTCCTTTAGAGAGCATCTATTCAGATTTCTAAAGTCTACACAAAGCCTTATCTCTCCATTATTTTTCTTGATAGGTACTAAATTAGCTATCCACTCTGAGTATCTCAGTGGTACTATAATTTTAACATCTAACAACCTTTTCAGTTCTTTTTCTATTATAGGTAGCAACAATGGATTGAATTGTCTAGATTTTTGCTTAAAAGGTTTAGATCCAGGATTTAAAGGAATCTTGTGCTGCATTATCTATGTATAAAATTTTTTTAGGTCTTCATAAGACCAGGCAAAAACATCTGAAAACTGTTTCATCAAATTGACATACATGTCTCTCTGTTTTTCTGACAATTTTTTGGATAATTTCATCATCCCGAGATTTGAATCTGGACTGATATCACAGTCTATCACTTCAGCCTCTTCTGTTTGAATACAATTTTTTTCTTGAAACATCATTATGGTCAAATAATATTTCAAGTGGAACCAAGCCATTTGGAAAATGATTTGTTTTCAACTCAATGATTTTGTAACCAACAATACTGTCTTGAAGAACATTTGCAACATGAACTTCCACATCATCATTTTCATTATCCTAATCTATTGAAATATTAGAAAACTCATCAATGGTCTCCAAGAACCTTTGAATTTCCTGGTCATCTTTAAAAAATTTCCAATTTTTTATGTTATCTGGTATTGAGGGTCTGTGTCTCACCTCAATTTCAAATTTTAAATTGGGAAAGATTGGAGTTTTGAAATTACTGGCCGCAAGTGCTAAAGAATCTTCTTGTTGATTCAAATTCATGTGTACAAAAGTTATATTGAAGGCCAAAAATAAATTATCAACATAATCCCACTCTTCATTTCTATACTTCTTTAACCTCTGTTGTTTGGTCTGATAAATGTTTTTGATCTGATGGATGATAAGCTCTGAATCTCCAAAAACACAATTTTTATTTATGCCCATATTTTTAGCAGCTTTCAATCCTAACAGTAGAGATTCATATTCACTGATGTTGTTGGTTGTATCAAATTCCAATTTGTATGACAGAGGAATAACTTCTTTGGTAGGAGAAATAAAAACAATCCCATCCCCAGAGCCTTCTTTGGAACAAGCCCCATCAAATAACACTTTCCAAACTAGATTTTCTGCATTGTCTTCAACTGTAGGTATGATTTTTCTAATTGTTGTTTCAACTATTTGATCACCAATGTGAAAAATGGAAGATCCAAGTTCATCTTCTACATCATATATGGGATGATTACTAGGATTTTCATGATCACTTACCAGGTAAGCCAACCTCACTTCCATGTACAATCTTCTATGTTCTCCACCAAATAGAGGTATGGTAGCATAGATGAGATCCATCTGTAGTGTGCCTCCTACTCTTTTATCCCATGATATTGATAGAAGCATCCCAAATTTAGGAGGTATGTTAGCCACAATTACATCCAACACCACACTTTTCATAGGTAGCTGAGATAAAGTAACAACCATGTCTTTAATGACTCTTAAACATTTAACATTCCTGGAGTCAAATGAATAAAGGTCTAGATAATTCTTAGTGATTTCTAAACCTAATTCATCCATTACCACTTTTGGCATGACATTGTGTGAAGATCCTAAATCCATTAAACACTTATGCAATATTTTGTCATGAATGTTCAAAGATATGTAGAAAGGAGGAGAAGCATCAGACCTGTCTTTGATATGAGGTCCAATGGTTATGGCATGGTTTTCATCTTCAATATTTATAGTATTTGAAAAATTAACATGAGTAGGGGGTTGCAAAGCTTTGAGAACATATTTTCTAAAAGGATCAGTTTAAATCAATTCTATCATAGGTATGGGGATTTTAATCTTGTTAATATCATTTTCCAAACTGAAAGAAGAAAAAGGCTTCTCAATTTCCTTTACCTCTATAATGCTAACCTTTACAGGTTGCTTTGGTTGTTGATCAGTTTTAACCACTAAAATTTCCTTACTAACCCCTGATTTAACTGGAGCACAAGTCTTCTTGGTTGGAACAGTTATATCCACTTTTTGTGAATTTTATCTGGACCTAAGATCATATTTTTTTCTTTTAGCTTCTTTCTGGACAATTTCATTAGCATCCTCTTCCTCAAACTGATTTAGTATAAGAGCATATTCATAATTTTTTTGTGTCAAATGAGTGGGAGGTAATTTTGTATCATTTAAATGCACTATAGGATCATCTTCAGTGTCATCCACTTCTTCAACTTATTTCACTGCATTATTTTCAAAAGAAGGAAAAACTTTCTGATCTTCTTGATTTCTCCTTTCTCTGGGTAAGATTTGAGGAACATTGTTAGGCCTCCTAAATTGGTTAGGATTTATGTATCCACATTCCTGTGTAGTAATGCTAGGCTGTTTTGTTTCCATCTTCAGCCTGGCCATTTCAGATGTCAAGGTTTTCAACATTTTGGCCATTTCATCCATCTTAGAATTAAATGTTGTATGAGAAGAAGAAGGGAGTTCTTCTTTCTATTTTTTCCTGTCTCTATCATCCCTAGACTTCAATTTCTCCATTGCTAGTATGTTGGATTCTACTTCAATGGTTGCTTCTTGAATCATAATCAGAGTAGCAAACTTTCTTTCTCTCAACATCAGAGAAAACTCAGCATCAAAGTCATTGTAAAAGTAATTTTGGCTGATGTTTCTGTGGGTTTGATTTCATCTGGAATTTTACTTTACATTTTATTAAACCTTTTAGTAAAATCAGATATAGATTCTCCTTGTTTTCTTTTCAAAGCACCAAATTCAGTGATGTAATACAAGTAGTCTTTCTTATCTCCCCAATGCCTTAAAAATGTATCATCTAGCGCATCAATATCAAAAATTGAATTGGGAGGCGGGATTATAAATGATTTCCTTGCCTCTCCATCTAAACTCTGCACAAAAAGTCTCATCCAAACATCTACATGCTTTACATTAAAATTATCTGCAAAACTGTAGAAAGAGTTTAAGTGTTCTTCAGTAGTGACTTCTCCCTCTCCATTGAATCTTGGAAAATACTTCATATAATCATTAGGTGGGAAGGCATACATGACATGTGGTAGATTTAATGGTGCATATCTGTCTGCAACAATTGCATCCATCCTATTCACAACCATATTTACCACAGTGGGTATTTGGACTGTAGGAGTGAGCAGAACTGGTGATGTAGAAAGAGAGACAGTTCCTTGGGTTGAACAAGTTAATTGAGATGATATAAGTTTTTGATATTCAACTAAAGAAATCAGAGGTTTATTCTCTGAACCAAAGTAGGTTGAAGGTTCTAGAAAAAAAGGATTTTCAAAGGAATAATAACGTGGTTTATTCTCTTCAGAACAAAAGGATTGAGGTGATGATGAGAGTGTACTTGGTTCACTTTTAATATCTTTGGAAAAATATCTCAAAGCTTCAACTATAGATACAATATTTGTTTGTTCTTCTTTAATGAGCTCAACAAACAATTTCCATTGATTTAAATTTAATTCTGAGATATTTGAAGGAAAATAAATAGTTGTAGGCTCAACAATAGGATTTGTTTCACTGTTAGGAATGACTTCTTCAATTGGTGAGAGTTTGACAATTTTAGAAGACTATCCTTGAGTACTTGTAGAATAAAATTTTCCTTTTGAAAGAGAGAACTGTCCAAGAGTGTTTTTAGGTTTTCTCAATAGCTTTTCAGGATCTGACACTACTGCAACAGGCTTAGGATTTGGGTTTTTTCTAGTTACTTGTTTCTTTGTAGAGGATGAGGAAGTTGGAGGAATTTTAAATCCTTTGTCATTTCTTTTAGGAGACAAAATTAATACAGAGGAGTCTCCAGGTGAAAAATAAAAAGTCTCATGTAAATGTCCAAATTCTTGTCAACCTTCAAGATTTGGATATGATCTTGTCGTTCTTCCCTGGGAAGATGTCTTCATTCCTTCATCTCCAACAATGACGCCAAAATATGTTAGTCCCTAAAATTGCACTTGACTGTGAGAGGGAAAGCTAGGACATCATCAAGTTATTGTGATGGTATATATGAAGGGTTTTCTGAATAGGTTGTTTAGAAAATGGTTGAAAGCTGGTTCAAGAATTCAAAAATAAACACATAACTCAAATGTAAAAGCAAGTACACATCCCATTGATTTAGTAAATGGTAGTCACCTTAATAGATCAGAAAGTAAGGTAAATAAATAAGGGAATGTATGAGAGTATCTAGTTTGTCAACTCACATATGGATTTATTATCTCAAAATATCATTAAGAAACAAGAACATGTACTTGAAAACAATCTTGATTATAAACAAAAACAAAAAAAATGTTCAATGTGTTACTTAAAATCAAGAAATCATATGCATTGCAATAGAATAAATGAATTCAAGTAAGAAAAGAAATAGAATAAGATATGAAAGAGGATCTTACCATCAACGTGCATTTTCCATTTAGAATTAATATGGAATATAATCTTGTCTTACAATGGATTTTTACAAAAAAAGGTCTTTGAATTCCCAACTAATCCACCCTCATACAACATTTCCTGTGTTTATTTAAAGTACACGGAGCATTCCTGTAGATCCTATTTTCTAGTTTACAGTTTTACAATAGGATAATGTCAATGACTATTTCTTAGGAAAATAAGCTCAAACGAGCACTTCGGATTCCTATATTATAGTAGGTTCAACAACCAATCTAAATATAGATTAGGAAATAGATTTACAAAACTGGCAAATACCATAAAAATAGGAACCCTATCTTGTTGAGTTGATCCATCTGAGATATCAAAAAGTTTCATTTGAACCAAGCATTATGAATCAAACTATTCATCTTTACTTTCTGAACAATAGCATCAAACAATAAAAAATGAGGCAAAGTCTTCTTGAATTATCATGGTATGATGACTGCAGTAGCCCTGGTGTCTCTTTGTTTAAGTTTGGTTGTTAGCACAACATTATGCCAATATAAACTTATATTGGATTCTCTTACCTCTTTAAGCAATGTCTTCTGCTCTTTTCTCTTCCTTTTGAAATCGTGTATATTTTCTTGATGTTTAGCATTTAGTTGCTCAACAAAAGCTTTCTCTTTCTTAAAATGCTTCATAATACTTTGTAGCTCCTTTACTCTATCTTTTTCCTTCCTTGCTTTCACTTTAAATTCTAGATATTCCTCTATAGGGGCAGGTAAATTCAGATCTATAGAAGCTTGTGGTTTTCTTAATTTAATTACATATTTAGAAGATAGACCAGAACTAAGGTATTCATCTTCATTGTTGTCAAAATCTCTGGTTTCTGGAAGGTCTTGCAGCTGGTCTAGTTTTGGAAAAAGATCAGTTTTGTCATCATAAATTGCATTTGTTCCCTTAAATACCGATTCAAATATTGAAGATGATTTTGTAGTTTCTCTAATCACAGGTCTTCTGAAGTATTGTGCAATCCGATTTCCATTTTATTATTTCTTCTTCAATTCCTTAGATTCCTTCTCTGTCCTGTGTAAAGAAGATGCCACTGCTTGTTTTTTGATCTCCTTCTTAGAATCCGATGAATGATCTTCTATGATTATGAGATTCTCCTTCTTGATGGAAGGATGGAATATTTCTTTTGAATTCAGTCTAAATTTATTTGCAGCTCTGGTAGAATTCATTCTAGGGCATTTAGGTATAGGTGTTTTCTTTTTACTCTGTTTTTTACCCGTTGCAGTCTTATTACCTATAGATCGGTGTTTCTTTTTGACTGGATTCTGAACTTGACTTGTGGTGTAATCTTCATATTCATCAAATTCCCTCTTTATATCTGGATCAGGATAAATGTCAGTCTCTTCATTTGTTTTAGGCTTCTTACCTCGACTAGTAGTTAGTGCCTTTCTCATCATCTTTACCTATAGGAAAATCACCAATAGCTTGTTGGGTTTGTAATTTTCTCTTTCCATCACTAGTTACCCTAGATGTAAGTGAATCTTATTTCATTAAAACTTCAATGGCTTGAGAGGTCTATATCTCTTTTACAAGTTTCTTCCCCTTGACATTTTGGGATTTGGTTGGCCTTAGATTCGGTTTTAAGGGCTAGATTAACCAGTCCCAAGATCTATGGACTTAATTTAAGGAGAATACTACTAATTTTCTAATCAAACCTTGATGAAAAAGACTATTTTTTGTTGTAGCAGGATGGGACTGGATCCTCTTAGACACCTTGGATCAACATTTAATAGAAAATAGGGTAAGTTAAGAGGGTAATGACCATTTACATGAATCAACAGTCTAATATGATAGAGATGTACCATAGAAAACCTGCCTTCACGTGTAATGTATCTGTGGATAATCAACAAGGCAACGTGTCATTCTTTCCTTACCCAACTATGTGGTTGATCCAGGGGATCAAATTTTGCTAAAAACTTCAAAGTGCTCGAAATCGCTTCAAATCAAATGAGAGCATAGGCCTCGTTGTTACGAACCCAATGCAACTCGTTTGGGTTCAAACAGATGACGTGAGCGAGAGATATAACGTTCTATTCAAAATGACAAACATGCAAAAAAAGGGATGCTGACTGTACAGTCCGTACGAGCGCTGACGTGGCAGGTCGTACGACACGTGGCAGGTTGTATGACACATGGCAGGTAGTTATTTGGATAGTTGGCATGTGACATGGCATGTTTGTAGCGAACGAGATGGCGACACGTGGCCCAATCAATGGCCGCCACGTGTCATATATACATTGGTTTAAAATTATGTTGTTGGCCGGAGTCGACCCCGCGACCTCCGGGCAGGGGGGAAAGACTTGGGAAGAGCCGCCAACTGACGCGCCACTGGTTGGTCCTTTATATATATATGGCAATATATTTATATATGTTTGATATGTGTATAGTTGGGGCGCGACCGGGCTGGGGATTAGCCCCAGCCCTTGGTTGCACATTGCGTTAACATATGACCCATTGCTATACCGTTTGGCACGTGCGCGCGGTTATGTTTTGATTTGGTTGCAACGATTATATAAACGACCCGCCAATTGTCCTTTGACCATTGGCTTGTGGAATGGGGGCCTATGTTTACACTTGTGTGCGGTCATATGGGTCATACGACCTTGCCCTTGACGGTTAGGGGCTAGGTGCGCCCGTAACTGTCTTACAGTTTGCACGATTCATGCGGTTGCGTCCGGTGCTAAGTTTTTACGCTTAAATATGCGTGTGGGCTAGGTTGAGCCAACAAGGGTGCGTTTTGTAGATGCAAAGACAACAAGTTTGAAGGGGGACTTCCAGGAAGCCTATCTTCTTCAATTTTTGGCCAAACGAGGTGCTGAAAAAGCCCATCTAGGGGTTTTTGGACGTTTTGAAGCCATTGGAGCAGTCCATTTGGTATTTTGAGCATTGTAAAGCACATTTTTGAGCACTTTTAGCAAATAATACAAATGATCCATTGGAAGCTGGACCAGAAGATGTAGCCCGAGAGAGGGGTGAACTCCTTTATCATTTGCTGTGTTATGTGTTTTCTGTTCACTGTTATTGTTGTTGTTTATATGCATATTGAATGAGTAAATACTATTAAAGTTGTGTTTAAAAGTTGATCCATTTTCATTTTAACACATAAAATTTAACTTGCAAATATTTTCAAGAATACAAGTCTTCTTCATTTTTAGATCAAGTTGGTATCAGAGCATAGGTTTTTGAAGACTTGATTATTTGCAAGTGTTCTATTTTCTGATGCTCACAAGGTTGAAACTCACAAGAGGAGAAGGTCAACTTGTAGATCCAAGTTCTCATCCTTCAAGGAGGAAGCTTATATCATCACCGCAAGTTTCAAGGAGGCATTCACCAAGTATGGCTCATGAAGAGAGTC
>ML784547.1:10244-24270 GCA_009831015.1 Picea engelmannii | reverse complement strand
TCTAACTTGGAAAAATTTGAAAATTCAAATAAATAAATGATAAGTGATGTGACAGAAAATTCTCATATAAAATCCTAATCTTTAAAAACCTCAAAAATCATTTAAAATGTGCAATAAAGATTGAAAAATAATCTTCCAAGCCAGGAGGTAAAAATAGAGTTTTAACATAAAATCATGAAAAATGGGCAGGACATGGACTAGGGACACCCAATCAATCAAAAATAAGGTTAAGGAATAACAAGTCCCTACATAAATTGTTACTGGAAAGCACTCATAAGGGTGGATGTTACACATTATTTTAGTCACCCTAGTGATGTTTCTATAACATGTGTTCAGGCTCCCAAAAGGAACTTTCTTCATGAGAGAAGTGACATGTTTCCTCTTCTACAAATATTTTTTTTAGAAGGCCACTGCAGACCATCCTTAGGTACAGTGCGAAAATGCCTGATTTCCGCAGGCTGTCCTAAACTAGACTTGCAGAGTTTTCGTAGGCTTCTCTATAGACAGGGTGCGACAACGTTTGAAGACTAAGAAAAGGGTGAAATTCACAAAATTTCTAGAAGGAATCTTCTAGAATATGAGGTGGCATCCGTATGGTTGGGATCCTACTCGCATCTCTGATTTAGTGGGATCATCCTAATCTCTTTAACCATCTCTCTTTCTCCTATATAATGATGGATTTCTCATGGAAAAGGTTAAGCAAAGTTAAGCAAGTAAGCAGAAAGAAAATAAGGAATAGGCTGAAGAATTGTGTGAGGGATTCTATCTCAATTGATGCTTGAGGTCTCCATTTTTCCATCAAGTTATTTTGGATCCTATTCATGCAAGTTTGGAGCAAGTGTGTGTGTTGGAGAAAAGGGCCACGGAAAGGGAACTTGACAACATCAAGGTTTTTTGGTTGTATCTTCCACTTTTACTTAATATAACATAGTGGCATGTTTCTTTCCCATAAAATCATTCTCATTTTATTACATGACTCCTTGATCACATGTATAAGTTTTCATTGAACATACTATTGTTGCTTTCACTTTGGTTGGTTTGTGTTATTGTAGGATCAATAACATAAGAGCACTAGAGCGAAGCAGGGACAACAAAGACATAAGGAAGTGATATTCAAAGGTATTTCATTCATATCTTACTCGATAGTAAATACAATGATTGAGATTAAGGAAAGCACCATGTCCTGTCTCGTTTTGTTATAGATCTAGGTGGATCTAGGGGGATTAATTTGTGTCCGCACTTAACAATTATCCCACTAACAATGTACTTCACCAAGAGTTGTGTATAACATTAGTTTTCCAACAAGGATCACCATACCCTAGCATCTAAGGTTCCCTAGTCCCAAAATGCGTTCACCATCAGTAACAACAATAACCTTAATATTTTTTTCAGGCCAGTTCATTAAGATCCATCAAAGTCACATATTTCTACAAGGGTGTATTGTATTGAAAAATAATATGCATAACCACTTATTTTTAAGCTCTTTTGACATATGAGAAGGTAGTAGAAGACCTCATGCATAGTAATAATCCCTTCAAAAATACATTCACAACTTGGAAGAAATCGTTTGTAAAGAAACTGAGTAGAACAAAGGTGTTGTGACAGGACTATCTGGACAACCACGACTTTTGAAAACTACGTTGTACCATCCATGCTTCCTAGGTGTTGGTATTCACGTAGTCAGATATATCCCATAAGCATTACATAAAAAAATTTGAATTGTTCAAATGGGTCGGCGTGGGGATGGAAAATCGACGCATTGAGCACAAGTTTTGGACTCACGGGCTTCCTTGTGGATGCTCTCATCGACGCTAAACACTTGGATTCATGCTTGAACACTCATATGTTGACTATGGTGTTTGGATGTTGTGTTGGTGATGAATTAGGAAGTTGAGCCTGATGACCAAACCCCCAAAAAAATCTTTGATATTGTGCTCCCTCGTGACTTGGCATATTATGTAACCTTGGTGCATATGGTAAATTTTTGGCTCTTTCACTTGGGTGCTAAATGACATGTGGAATCGACTTCAATATTGGCCACATAGGCCAATATTTTGATCTAAAACACTAATAACCCCATTTTTTAATAAAATTAAAACATAAGAAGTCTGCATAGCCTGAGAGGTAACATAATTTCAATATTCTTAAAAAAAAAAAAAAAACTTTGTAGATCTTAACACCTCAAATACCAGGCTTCTTAGGAATTTTTTTCGTGCGAAGGAATTCATGGCATGCACTGCTGGAATAAAGAGGTTTTTGTAGCACATTATTGATCAATAATGTTATTTTTTTCACTACCAAAACCATGAACTTTCTGTAGTGAATAAAAATATTGGCATAGCAATTTAGGTGTTAACATAACCCAAAAGCTAGTGGAGTGTCCAAGGTATTGCATGTAAGTAAGATGATTATAATAAAGAAAACATATCTAAAAAATTTCTCATCCATAGGTATCATCCCACTTTCTTTTGGAGGATGAATGATGGTTTCTCAAATTGACATCTTTGTAGAAACCGTCCAATACTTTTTGTACACCTTTTTCCCATTCCCATTTCCATATTAATACACTTTTCATCCACAATGATGCATTTTTGGTCAAGGTATAATCACTCATTCAACATGCCATTTCAATACTTATGCATATGCATTTTAAGGATAATATCACCTTTTGTGTTAACAATGATTTACAGGAACAAAATTGCACAGGTGCCTTCCCAACACGAGAGATGCAATCCATGTACAAGTGTTATACATCAAAATTACTCACTTCAATAGTGTCGCAAGTGTCATCATTACCAGTGTTGTAAGTGTCATATCTTGTCTGCAAGTGTCGCATCTTGACCACAAGTGTCGCAAACATCATACTGCCATCTTGCCTATCTTGTGCCTCTAACGACATCATAAGGACACTTAAGACACCTCAAAGACTGGTTTTGAAGAGGAGAGATCACTTGACAAGGAGTACAAGCCTTTTGCCACTGAAAAAACTACTTAAAAATGATTTTTGGAAGGTAGCGCTCCCCTACCCAATGTCAGGGAGCGTCGATGCTCCCTAGACTTCTTTGGGGGAACGTTGAAATGCTCTGTGCACCCTTTTGGTGGAGCGCTACCCTTCCTGAGTGAATTTTGGTTTGTTGAGATAAATCAGGGAATAATCCCCTCAATCTCTGAAGTTGGTTGGATTCGAATATGATTTCAAGGCATGATCTTAGGGAAGATCCACAACTGAAGGAGAGGAATCCTCAACTTATCCAAAATATCTCTCAAGTAGTTGGGTCTATCAAATCCTATATAAGGAGGCCTTCTCATGGTGAAAGGTACATGAAAAGATTGGAAGTATGAAACCTATGATCTCATAGACAACATATAGTACATGATAGAGATTGAGAATTACACTAAACTTATGATCCCATAAGTGAGATGCCATTGAAGCATAATCAATGTAGATTACTTGAGCAAAGGGGTTGGACAAGGAGAGCTGGAAGAAGATGTTGCACCTTCATCAGAGGATTGTAAGTATTCTTCATTTGTTCTCATTAATATACATACATGCTTGGCCTGTTTATTTCAAGTTTATGTTTGTTCCACATGAACTTGTCTTCAGTAGATAGATTTGTATTTGAGCTAATATCAGTAGAATAGGAAGCTTGTTGTATCTTTGTTAGTTCTATAGGATCTATCGAGGAGCTTGGGATTGAAGCTCAACTTGGACTTTGTGAGGACAAACGCCATTTAAAAAGGTACACTTTTATTCTTCCTCTTCATTCATTAGCTTAATTAGATATAAAAGGATGTCAGTGACCAATGGATGCTTGTTGGTTTTAGGATCATTGACCGAGTTCTTGTTAGAACAAGCTTCTACTTGTTTTCTTTTAGTTCTCATTGTTTTGAATGCATTCTTGTTTTTGGGTCATGAAACTATCTTGAATTTGAAGTATGTCTCCAGCCTTTGATGATCATTCTGCAGTTAAGCCACTAGCTTTTCAAGCTGGGGGCATACCGAGCTTAGTCTTTGTTATTTCTCGCGCACATAAATACATGAGAATGTAACCGAACAACCTTTTATCTATTTTCTGGGCTCACATGGATACACGAAAAAGGAACCCCCTGGAGTCTCCTTTAAGCTCTTTTCAGACTCTCTAAATGTGAAAAGATTGTCGAGTGATCTTGCTTCCTTTCCCACTCATTAAAAGGTTTGAAAGGGCATCTTTCGAGTGATAATTTATCTCTTTTTTTGCCTCACAAGACTAATATTACAAAAAAGGACAACTCTGGAGTCGTCTTTAAATTCTTTTCAGACTCTCTAAACATGAAAAATCACTGAGTTTACCTTCTCTGGACTCGTTAAAAAAATCATACATTGAAGGGCCCATACGAGATTGAACCCTTACTTCTTCCAATTCGTTAAACAAAGAAAGAGGGACTTACCGAAGGTGAGTTATATCGAGCATGTGTTACCCTCCTCAAGCTCATTAAATTAAAAAGAGGTACTCGTCTATCTGGATGGGGAAAAAATTGAAGGAAGCAAGCCAAGCAGTTTTTGAGAACATTGTGAGTAACTCTTACGATCACCCTTGAACATGACACTTTGTATTTGCACACATTTTAGTCTATTGAACCTATGCACTGAGCCAATCCTCTGAGTTTCTTTTACTCCTTTGGGTCACCTGACGAAAGTCACAACATCCACTGCATCATCAAGTTTTGGTCCATGTCACATTTCTGTTGTTGTGCCTCAGTGTTCAAGGGAAGTATCTGCCTCGAGAGTCAGCCATCACAAATATCTTGTTTCAATACCCGTTTCAGTCCATGTTCATTTGATCTACCAATTACATCTCTATGTCAATTTCATGTCATTGATGGGGGTTTGTTATTTGGTAAATCGGTAAATGCGGACATGAACTAATCCCCCTAGATCCACCTGGATCTAGAAAAAAATGAGACGGAACGAGAGGCTTTCCATAAGTTGCAATCATTGAGTTTACTATCCAAAGAGGAATACATAACATACCTTATGAATCACTTCCTTATATCTTTGTTGTCCTTGCTTCACTCCAGTTCTCTTGTAGAATCAAATCTGTGACAACAAAAACCAACCAACGTGAAAGAAACAATAGTAGAATTCAATGACAACCTAAACATGTGATCAAGGAGTCATGTAATAAAACACTAATCATTTTATGGGAAAGAGACATGCCACCGTATTATATTAATGAAAAGTAGAAGATACAACCGAATTGCCTTGATGTCACAAATTCCCTTTTAGTGGTCCTTTGTCCCAACACACATACACTTGCTCCGAAATTCACATGAAGATAATCCACAAAAGCTTGAACGACAAATGGAATCCTCAAGCATCGGTAAGAGCAGGATTCTTCACACAGTCTTCAGCCTATTCTTTCATCAATTCTCTACTTAATATTACTTCTTCTTGCTTAACCTTTTCCATGAGAAGCCTATGATTATATAGAAGAAGGTGAAATGGTTAAAAGGATGAGGGTGATCCCACCAAATCAGAGAAACTAGTAGGATCACAACCACACGAACGCCACCTCACATTCTAGAAGATTCCCCTTCTAGAAACTTCGTGAAACCTCTTTCCTCTTTTAGCTTTGGAATTCCACTGCACCCTGCCTATGTAGCAGCCTGCGGAAATCTCGCGGCCAACCATAGAGCAACCTGTGGAAATGATAGATTTCCGCACTGTGTAGTATGATCAGCTTGCAGACCCCTTCTAAAAATCAACCTTGTAGAGGAGGAAAGAAGTTGTTTTTCTCAAGAAAAAAGTCATGTTGGGAGCTTGAACACATGTCTGTGATATCATCATTAGAATGACCAAAATAATGTGTAACAGGGACACATCAAGGCCCTCCTTCGACGAGTTTATTCCTTTCAACTTCAACACATTATCCAGGAGCTAGACTTAGATACCAGTTAGTACTTTGGGACCTGCATGCCTCAATGGCAAGCCTCCTCACGCCTGACAATAGGTTTACATCATTGACCTCTGATCAAATTATTCCATAGATGTTCGACTTCAGCTCATCTATTCACATTCGTTGGAATGTACTAGGGTATCTTGGGAATCATTGACATCAATGGTGATTTCCCTCACGCTTGTTAACGATTTACATCATTGACCGGTAATCAAGTGGTTTCTGCCATGTTCAACATCAGGACATCTATTCACATGGTTAGATTCATACTACATCGAGATTGGTAAGAAGACCTTGGTTTGAGTCATTCACTATGATATATAATTTATCCAGGTTGCAACGGAGTTTCTCTTGAATATTGACACATATACTGTCACATAGATCCACTTTGTATTGGTATGTGGATATGTCTTGTTATCTCATAGATACACAATGTATTTTTTGTGGTTACGATCAGTTCATGTCATGGAAGTATAGATCCATGTTGTATGTTTAGTGGCTATACCTTTTTGTCAATATAATTATGGATCCGTAGTGTATTCTATGGAGGCCATACCTGAAAAAGTCTTTATCAGTCAAGCATAGGTATGCCTGCCTTGGGTTTGAAACATGTCATAATATTTGTTTGATGGTTGTGTGCATCTTTTTCCAGCCTCTCTGCATCCATACCCTTGCTCGAAAAAGTCTACAAAGTAATTCAGTCATCATCGTCTTCTGACCTCGCACTTTGGGGGGCAATATGTTACACATCAAAATTACTCACTTCAATAGTGTCACAAGTGTCGTCATTACCAGTGTTGTAAGTGTCACATCTTTTCCGCAAGTGTTGGATCTTGAACACAAGTGTCGCAAGTGTCTCAAACATCATAATGCCATCTTGCCTATGTCCTGCTGTTACACATTATTTTCGTCATCCCTATGACTGTTAATGATGTAAACCTATCTGTTTCCTTCAGAGGGGTCAGTGGCCTGAGTTCCTGAAGAGAGAAAGGAGAAGAACTTTTCCTGAGAAAAGAAGTTGCATTTTCCTTTGTAAAAACCCTATAAAAAAGGAAGTTCATAGGCTGCATTATAGCTAGGGTGCGAGAATTCCTGATTCTCACAGGCTGCATCATATCTAGGTCGCGAGAAGTTCGCAATCTGCTCTATATGCAGGGTGTGAGAATTCTTACACGTGGGAAAAACGAGCGTTTTCTCGAATCTTCTAGAAGGAGAAACTTCCATGGTGAGGTGGCATCCGAATGGTTTGGATGTTACTCGCTTTCATGATTTAGTGGGATCATCCTAACCTCCTCACCTTATCCTCTTCAGCTTATAAAAGGAGAGGAGTTCTCATGGAGAAGGGCCAAGTGGGATTTGGCTTGGAATTATTAGCTTGGTTAGAGTGGTTTTGAGTTTTTCCTTTGTCAAGATAGATTGTGAATATTATCAGATCTGTGCTCTCAGAATTCTTGGAGTGAAAGTGTGTGGGGAACGAAGGATGGTTGGAAGGGACCTTATGACATCAAGGCCATGGTTGTAATCTCTCTTTCACATTTAATATGATTCTTTCCTATAAAGCTTGTTGTGTTTTATTGTATGATTCCTTGATCACATACATAGGTTTATATTGAGTTTATGCTATTTCTATCACTTTGGTTGGTTGCGTTCTTTTGCAGGTTCATCATTGTGTGAGCATTGGAACGGAGCTAGGATGGCGATGGCGAGAGGAAGCAACATTTAAATGGTATGTCACCCATTTCTCTTTAGTTACTAAATTCAATATTTAAAACTTAAGGAAAGCATCATGTTCTGGTGTGTTTTGTTCTAGATCTAGGTGGATCTAGGGAGATCAGTTAGTGTCCACACCTACCGATTTATCCGATAACAAAATTGGCGACCATACTGGGGAACAGATTGTTTCCTAGTTAGTCTAGTTTCCCTTCCTTTGATTGCTTGTTTTCTGGTTTCTGAGTCCGTGGGACATCCATCTAGACTCTTTGGATCTAGAAGTTCACTTAGATTCCCTGTCCTTTTTCAATTTTTTCTTTGATTACAAATGTTCTCACACTGTACCTCTCTATAGCCTGCGAAAACCATTGATTTTCACACCCTGCTGTTATATCCAGTGCAAACTTCTCGCACCCTACCAGTGTCTAACCTGCGAGAATACCTAATTCTCGCACTGTATTCTACTGCTAGGCTGCAAACTTGTTTGTAAAATTTTTTGGATTGGGTCTTGCCATCTTTTGATGACCCAGTTTTTCTTTATTCAGCTGGATTGGGCTTTTGGACCCTATATTGATCTGTTTACAGTCTGCTTGACATTCTTTGAGTTGCTTTTAGCCATCTTTTCTTTTTTTGGTTTTGAAGGATTAGTCTCTTTCTTTGAGTGTCTTTCAATTACAAAGCGTGTGTTTTCTTTAGAATTGTTTAGGGAAAGATCAAATTTCTTCTAAATAGTTCACTTTAAAAGAAAACTTTTAGTTTGGGTTTCTTTGTTTTAACAAAGTTCATTATTGCTTTTAGTGAAAATTTTGAAACAAAAAGATTTAATTTCTTGCTTTATATTAGATTGGGGGCATCCTTGCATTTGAAGTAGCGAAATTGCATGAATCGTGCATTGGTGTATAATACCTTTTTCTCATTTCTTGAGAATCTTGATATTGATGAGTTTAAGATTTCGGGACATTGTGCATCTAAGAATGATAAATGTTTTCTCCTTCTCGTAGCATATCTTTCATCGAAATGAAAAGATTGCATCTTCATCTCTTTGCATAACTTTTGAGTCGGTCAAAACACCATATTTTTCAAGCCATTTTCCTTTTGAGTAACAATAGCCATAAAATAAGGCGCCTATAAAAATTGATTAGACATTTTTATCTTTTCTGGTAGCAGATCTACATTGGATTAGTCGTAGGGCTTTGGAATAGGTGTGAAAGATAACTTTCCAAAGCTGCAAACAAACATAGTATCTTGTGATAGGGAGAGTTAAATCCACTTACTACATTTTGTCCTGGGAAGCCCTTCTAACACAAGGGTCAATCACGAGGTCGCATTAAGACTGGAAGAGTTACTCACCCTGCTTTGTTTGTCTTGGTGTAGAGATTACGTGTATTATGGGGGTCGCTTGAGAGGTATACCCACAATGATGAGTGGAAGCCTTTCAATTTGATTTCAGGCTAGATACCCTGCCCTTTCACATGGATCAGACTATGGAATGTTTCCCAAGGCATCGATGTAGTGATTGGTAACCTTAGTGGCCTATATCTTTAGGGTCTTTACACAAGGTGACTGTGGAGGGGAAAGTCTTCACAATACCTGGAATCGAGGTTGGCCAAACTCACTCGGGCTCCTTGGAGGGTATACCCATGATTATGTGTGGGAGCTTGCACCAGGGTGTAAGTTCGTTAAGTAGGTCGTCAACGTAAATTTTCCACCCACTCTATCTCAACCCCTTCTTACTTTGTTCCCACGACGTTGGATTTCATCACCAACTAGTGCATTCATTGTGAGAAGGTTTTGTTTGCTTGCTTGCTTACTAGATTTTTAGCGTGTGTTTTTTGTTTTCCCTAGAGGAATCTAGATTGGATATTTATTTAATGGTGTCAGTTCTCGGAATGACCAATGAAGGAACCCCTGCTCCAGGGGAACCTTTTGTTTTTCCTTCTTATGGAAACATTGGTCCTCCTCACAATGCTACTTTGAGCCTTCTAGGTCTCACTATTGGATTACCGGTATGGTTGTTTTCCACTTAGGTAATCCCGAATGCAGTTAGTGCTTCAATCAAAAGCACTCCCCCCCAAGAGCATCAACTTCATGTTGATCCTTCACCTTCTTCACCTTCTTCACTTGCAAGGTTTCCTTCTGTTTCATCTTCTTCGTCGAGTGAAAGTTCTGAAGCTAGTAACCCAGTGAATAAGAAGAAGAAGAGAAGAAAGATTAAGAATAAGAAAGATAAGCAAGGGTCAAAACCTCCAACCACTGTCAAACATGTTGGAAAACAACCAGTTACTGTTAATCATATTGGGAGTGTTGATGATGTCAAGATCACCCAAACAACTCGTAAGCCCAAGTACCCTTGCAGGATTTGTAAGGGTAGCCATCTTATTAAGGATTTCTCTGGTCTATCCAAGGTTATAGAAGTATGGTCTACACACCCTGACCAACCCATGTCGTCAGCCTCTGAACAACATGCTGATGACCTCCCGTCAACTAGTCACGATACCGTTGGGAAGAAGAAAATTAGAGTCAAGTTCCCGTGTATGTTATGCAAAGGGAGTCATCTAACTCACCTTTGCCCTCGTATGGACAACGCCTCGAAATTCCTGGAAGACATCACTGTTTCACAGCCTCAACTTCCAGCTGCTTATCGCAAGATTTCTCTCAACCCACATGTAGTTGATGGAATGATCAATCCGGTTCCCCCATCGGTCAATCTGATTGATCATGTCGTCAATCTGGTCACATATTTAATTGCACTAGTTGACAAAGTGGTTGATCCGATACCATCCTTGGTCAATCCCGTTCTCCCCTCAGAGAGTGAAACTAAAGCGGTCGATTCGATCCCATCCTCAATCGATCCCACTCTCCCGTTAGACAGTATCACCCAAGTGGTTGATCTGTTTCCACCTGTCGACCCAATTCTCCCCTTGGAGAATGCAACCCAAGTGGTCGATCTGGTTCTGTCATCGGTCGATCCCACTCCTCCTTTGACGAGTGCTAAAGTGACCGATCTAGTCCCTTCCTCATCCAGTCCCACCCTTCATCCGAAGAGTGCCAAAGTGGTTGATCCATTCCCATCATTGGTCAATCCCACTCTTCCTCTGAAGAGTGCCTGCGTGGTCGATTCGATCCCATCATCGATCGATCCTACACTACCTCTCAAGAGTAAACTCGATACTACCCACGTTTTTCTCTTTGATACAGACTCTGCCATGTCGGGGGGTATTCCTCCTTCTCCCATGAAACCCCCTCCAAGTAATGAGGCCATCCTTTTTAATTAGGGTGTGCTAACTGGACCTCGTCTTCCCTCTCACATTCCTTTCCAGATTATAGTGCAAGTTTGTGGTCGGGACATTCCTCATACGTTGATAGACGAAGGTGCGTCCATTAGAATTTTGTCCTCTTTTGCTTGGCAAGCTTTGGGTTGTCCTCATCTTGCCCCGGTTACGTAGAATTTGTTAGCTTTTAACAGAAGAACCAGTCAACCTTTAGGGACCCTTCCTCAGTTTCCTGTAACTTTGGGAGGGAAAACTGTCTTTATTGACGTCATGGTAGTCCAAGACCCCTTGGATTTTTCTTTACTCCTTGGGCGAGATTATGTCTATGCCATGAAAGCTATTGTGTCTACTCTTTTTCGTGTGATATCTTTCCCTCATGATGGACGGGTTGTGACTGTTGATAAAATTTCATTCATTGACCCCGCCTGGATTGGCTCCCTGAATGGTTCTTATATGCAGACGGTATTTCCCCCACCACAGGTCAATTATGTGGCACTGTCGCCCATGGCTTCAACTTCTGATGACTTAGATCCAGTAGTTGACATGGTGATCTCTTCGATAGGATTGTTATACCCTGATCTCTTTACTCCTGTCACGACCCTCGACATGGTGTCTTTCCAGAGTGTATTTCTTCCTTCCAGTGAAGACCTCTTCGAAGCCATGACCATTTTTTGTCCCTTGACATGGTGTCCTTCCGGAGCATTGTCCTCTTGGAATCCATGATCAAGCAGACTTCAAAGATAGTTTTTGCATCTCTGAGGCAACCTCGTTAAAAAATGAAACAGAGGTCTTTGAGTGTAGTTTTCTAATTTCAAGCTCGTTAAAAAATGAAACCACTTACGAGGATAGTTTTTTCGTCTCTGTGGCAACCTCATTAAAAATGAAACAGAGGTTACGAGCATAGTTATTCTCATGTGTCAAGCTCATTAAAAAATGAAACAACTTCCCCCTCTTCGTTTGGGTCAAGTCCTACGTCTAGTATTTGAAGCTTCATTTCATTCATCTTTGCAGTTGGATGAAACTAAGCTTGGGGGACATTGCTTACAGCCTATGGACTTCATGATGAAGTTAGATCCACTAACTTCTTAAGTTGGGGGCTAAGTACCAACCATGCATTGGGAAGTCACAAACATAGTTTCCTTTGGTTCAAGCTTGTGTAAAAATGAAACCACCTATCTCAATCATAGTTTCTTTTGGTTCAAGATTGTGTAAAAATGAAACCACCTACCTCAAGCATAGTTTTCCGCTGGTTCAATCTTGTGTAAAGATGAAACCAGGTCCAAGCATAGTTTAGTTTAGTTTTTAAGCTTCTGTAAAAATAAAATCTATCCCAAACATAGTTTTGTTTTGTTTTAAATCTTGCGTAAAAATGAAAACAATCTTGAGCTTAGTCTTTGTTCTTTCTCATGCTCATAAATACATGAGAATACGTTATTGATCTTAGTCTTTGTTCTTTCTTGTGCTCGTAAATACGTGAGAATGTAACCGAGTACACTTTTATCACTTTTTCGGGCTCGTAAAGGTTAGACGAAAAAATGAACCCCTGGAGTTCCCTTTAAGCTCTTTTCAGACTCTCTAAACATGAAAATATTGTCGAGCGATCTTGTTCTTTTCATGCTCATTAAAGAATTTGAAGAAAACGTCTGTTGAGCGATAGTTTATCTCTTTTTCGGTCTCATCAGACTACTTTACGAAAAAGGAACTGAGAGAGTTCTCTTTAAGTGTTTTTTAGACTCTATAAACATGAAAAACCCTTGAGTTTTCTTTCTTTGGACTCATAAAACAAACATTGAAAGGCCCATGTGGGACCGAACCACTCCTTCCTAGGGTTCGTTAAACATACTCCGAGGGACTCATCCGAAGGATGAGATTACATTACAAGCATATGTTATCCTCCTCAAGCTTGTGTACAAATAAAGAGGTACTCGCCAGAAATGGTGGGGGAAAAAATTGGGAAAGAAATATATCTAAACTTGTATTCCATGGAAGAGTCTCTTTTGAGCATGACACCCTTTCAAGCGCCTTGTGTCTAGGTTGGAAAATCCACTTGTCTTCTGATCATACTCCTATAAGATTACAAATTGTTCTGTGATCCTTGTTGTTGAGTCAGTGTTTCCAAGACAATTGTCGTGTCGTGAATATGTTCAAAATGAAGTTCAACCCGGAAATCCTTCTGTTGCATCGACCATTTCTGCAGTCCTTAAGCCTTCTATTGCGTCGACCATCCCTGAGTCAGTCTTGAATCACTTGTTACTCTGATCTATTTCAAATCTTGTTACCTGTTTCGTGTCATTGATGTGGGATACATTAAGGCCCTCCTGTGACGAGTCTTTTCTTGTCGAATTCAACTCATTATCCAGGAATTATACTTAGAAACTAATTGGTACCTTGGAACTTGCATGCCTCAATGGAAGGTTTACTTGCTTTCGACAATGGTTTTTCATTATTGACCCCTGATCGAGAGATTCCGCCGAGTGTTCGACTTCAGCTCATTAATTCACATTCGTTGGATTGTACTAGTGTACCTTGGGAGTCATTGAAATTAATGGTGATTTACCTCACACTTGTTAACGGTATACACTAATGATCGGTAATCAAGTGGTTTCTACCATGTTCAACTTTGACACATGTATTCACATGGTTAGATTCATACTATAGAGTGGCGGAGATGAAGACCTTGGATCTTTTCTGACAGATTTAGGCTGCATTGGAGTATATTCAGTTTGTACTGTTGCATAGATCCACATTGTATGTCTCATGGCTATGTTCAAATTTGAGTCTTTAACACATAGATCCACAGTTTATTTTTGGTGGCTATGTTCAGATTTGAGTCATATTGGTATGGATCCACAGTGTATGTTTGGTGGCCATGACTTGTCTTACTTGACATGGATCTTCGCATGTCAACATTTATGATTTGAGTCATTTGTATTCTAAGTATGGGAATGCCTACTTCAGTGATGAAATATTATTGTACTGTATTTCCTTGTTTGTTGGCAGGTTTCCGACCGACTGTTCCTTGTTCCCTACACACACTCGACAAAGTATTTCAGTTATCACTCTGTTCTAACTTCATACTTTGGGGGGCTCTCTGTTACACATTATTTT
>ML784546.1:450553-476229 GCA_009831015.1 Picea engelmannii | reverse complement strand
TTCTTTTGACATTAGGAGAATGTCGTCAACAAACATGAGATGTACAATCTTGATGAGGCTTGTTACCTTTATACCAGAGATTTGGTGATCGGAGATGGTTTTTGCAAGGAGAAGGCTAAGGCTTTCCATAATTAAGATGAAAAGGTAAGGAGAGAGTGGGCATCCCTGTCGGAGCCCTCTCTCACTTTTAAAGAAACTAGACGCCTCCCCATTTATCAGCACCACGGAATTTGCACTAGTCACACAGGAAAGAATCCAGTCCGTGAACTTGTCGCCAAAACCCACTGAGTGAAGGACTAGTCTCAGAAAAACCCAATCAATGCTATCAAAAGCCTTTTTGAGGTCAATTTTCATGATCAAATCCTTTA
The DNA here is from genome assembly GCA_009831015.1 of Picea engelmannii. NCBI lineage: Eukaryota > Viridiplantae > Streptophyta > Pinopsida > Pinales > Pinaceae > Picea > Picea engelmannii. The sequence continues at coordinate 475,861 of ML784546.1, read as the reverse complement.
AATTTTTCTGTTTGATGGAGTGGATGCTCTCGTGGGCAGCACCAATGGCATCTTGTATTCTTCTACCTTTTAAAAAGCCGAGATGTTCAACTGAAAGACTTCTTTCCAGATACGGCTTCATCCGGTTAGAGATGACTTTTGAAACTACCTTGTAAATAAGGTTGCACAAGGAGATTGGTCTGTAGTCATTGAAGGAGATTGAATTGTTTTCTTTAGGGATCAATACTAGGAAGGTGGAATTAAGACTTTTTGTGATCTTACCTTTGATGCGAGTGTCCTCCACCATCTGGAGGAGATCCGATCCAACGAGATCGAAAAAGTAGGTGAAGAACTCTGTCGTCCAGTCGTCGGGCCCTGGACTTCTCTCTTTTTTGAAATGGATCAAAACTTCCTTTAGCTCCGGAAGAGTGACTGGCTTATAGAGGTCGGAAGCTTCAGTGGCCGATACCAGCTTTGGATAAAGGCTGGCTGTAGCAAGTTTGTCCAGAAGATTATGACTGCTGTTTGCTTTGAAGAGCTGTTCAAAATGGGTGACAACCTCTGCTTTGATTGCCTCTTGACCACAGAGAGTCTCATCTCTATCGCTTTGAATTGACCAGATTAGTTTTTTGTTTCTGTTGTAACTTGCTAAATTGTGAAAAAATTTGGTATTGGAGTCTCCCCATTTTAGCCAAGTCGCTCGGCTGCGAAGTCTCCAGCACTTTTCATCTTCCCTTAGAATGTTATCTTTGCTTCTCTCTAGTGCCTTTAAAGAAACAAAGTCCTCCACTGACAGGGCGGCTGTGGTTGATAGAGAAATGAGATTTTTAATCTCAAATTCCAAGTTATTTAGACGGGCCGCCTCTGTTTCCTTCTTAAGTTTAATCCAAGACTTTGAGTGGGATTTTAGAGCCTTTAGTTTCCAAACAATTCTCAGCTGTGGGTTAAATTCGCTTTGGAAACACGGATCTGTCCATACAGAATGGACAAGATCGGAGTAGTCAGCGGAGGAGAGCCAGTGGTGATTGAATTTGTAGGGGAAAGAATTGTGCTGGAGGGGAATATTCAGCTTGAGGAGAATGGGAGCATGGTCAGAAAAATAAGGAAGTTCCACCCACGAGGTTGGGAAGCCTGTGGAGGACATGAAACTATCAGATATTAAAAAACGATCGAGTCTTCTGGCAATAGCCTCCATCCCGGATCTCCCGTTACGCCAAGTGGGGACAAGTCTGGTTGGCAAAACGTCGATGAGGTTCTTGGACGAGAAGAGGTCTCTGTAGAAGGCTTCACCTGTACCTGGCGAGAAGGCTCCTCCCCAATGTTCATCTGCTGAGAGTGTGATGTTTAAGTCACCTCCAAGTATGAGGTTGGGTATGGATAGAATACCACTGTTTGCGAGAAGAGTCCAGAACTGCAATCTGTTCTGGCAGGGCCCATATACGTTTAAAAAAGCCAGCTCCTGGTTGGTAGCTAGACAACGACCTACCAATAATAAGCCTCCGAAAGTCAGGAAGGGAACCAAGTCAAAGTGACCAGGGTCCCAAGCCACTAGAAAGCCACCATAATTGCCAATAGAGCTAACGACCGCTGTGACCCAAGAAGAGCGAAAAGAGTGCAAGAAAGCTCTGGATTTTTTATCAGACGAGAGAGTTTCTTGGAGAAAGATGACGTCCGGATTGGTGTGCTCTAGCAGTTTACGAAAGGAAGCAGTCTTGAGGTTGCCTCCGATCCCTCGTAAGTTTAAAGAGAGCACAATCATTATTTAAAACGAGCTATGGCCTTCAAAGATCTAAGGGCCTTTCCATCAAGTGCAGGGGCGGTAGGATCAGACTGAAGCGTGCTAAGAACTTCCTTCTTCTTTCTGGAACTTCTCGTTTGGAGAGGGGAGAGCTCTACGCCCAAACCTCGCAACCAAGCAAAATTTTGTGGGTCTTTGTCCATTTGTAGAGTAGATGAAGTACCAGCAACAGTAGAAGGAGCGATGAGCTCATTTCCCCGGAAGATTTGTAGCTTAGTTGCGGAGTCCGGGATAAAATGTGGAGGGGTCGAGGAGCTCAACTCTGCCAGCAGAGTATCCTCGCTTTCGACTGGCTGGCTAATGCCAGGGAGTACTGTTGGGGAGTCTATCGGGTCAGTGAAAAGGGTAGGAGAGCTATGTTGACAGGTCGGTTGGGGAGTTGGGAGAGGGTGCGAAGGGGGAGAGGGGGTAGGGAGGAGAGTAGATTCAGTGATCATGTGAGGGGAGCCGACGAGCACTGGAGTCAGTAATGAGGGGGGATGTGACAACTCTACTTCAGGAAGGGGAGAAATTGGTCGGGAGGAAGTGAGCCAATGTGAGCGGTTGATGGTTTCTTTTTCGGCAACAGTGAGAGATTTAAAGAGAGGGGAAAAGATGAAATATCTTAGTTGTCAGAGGTTCAGGTTGTCCAGGTAAGGAGGGGGAGGGAGGGTCAGGGTGTGAAACCATGAACTCAAGAGAAGGATCAACGTCCATATAGTCAGGAGGGTTTAGATGCAGATTAGCTTCTTCGGAAGGTGAGGTCCAGGACTTACCAGGGCACGTTCGGCGAAGATGGCCAGTTTCTCGTCATTTGTTGGAGCGGAAAAGTAGTCCGAGATAGTCCAGAGTCTGAAGAATCGTCCGTCCTCTCCATTCAATCTCCATATTTTCTGACAGTCCAACAGTTATGTCCATCTCAACCAGTAACCTACCCATTTTCCTCGAGGAGCCTGTGAGAGAAGGAGTGTCGAAAGAAATGAACTTGCCCAGTGAGTTGCCTATAGCTTTGATGGCTTCTTCATTCCAGAAATGGAGTGGAAGACTCGGGAGCAACACCCAGAGATGTCTGAGCTGAAAGTAGTCAGAATCTGGGTTGAAAGCCATTCGCCAGCGCTTAAGCATGAGGCTACTTCCCCCAAAGACCCAAAAAGATGATAATAACAGAGAGGCATCTTCAGGAGCTCTGCAAAAGAAGCCGAGCCAACCTTTTTTAAGGTATAAGACTTCGGGGCAGTATCCTATGAGCGGAAACCATTTGGTCTTTATCCAATCCTCCAGTGATTGAGGACTCAAACTTTTGTAAGATATACGTCCTACCAGAGCAGAGATAGACATCTTGCAGAGGTCTTCTAAGCCCACTCCATCGCCCAACACCAGTCGCTTGGTTCTCCTGTTTGATTTCCACCCCTTTCGACCATAGGAAGCCGCTCGGTGAGAGGATGGAGGGGCTCTGTGAACATCCGGTGAGGTAAGCCTGTTAGGATAACTAAGGAGGGGTTTGTCGGAGGCAGGAGGAGAAGGTCTCGGGGCAGGAGATTTTGTCAGTGGAGGTATGCCTGACGCGGCTAGGAAATCTGAGGAAGTGAAAGGGCAGTTTGAAATGGACTTGGAGGGAAGAGTCGGAAACCTTTTTTCCAGGGAGTCAACATGATCGAATAAGCCTACCTGTTTCCAGATGAGTTCGTCAGTTGGATGCATAAGAGCTTTGGTCATAGAGTCCATTATAAAAAGAGCTGGGGGACCACTGTCGGCCCACTGAAAAGGAGTGGTATAGAGTGGGTCAGTGGGTCAGGGAGGATCGAAAAAGAGGGCGAGAGAGTGCTGTAGATACGATGTGGTCAGAGAGGCTCGGACCAAAGCAAGGATGAAAAGGTTCAGTCCCAATCAGGACTAGAAGGCAAAAGGAAACAGGGAGATACAGTTTGAAAGCAGACAAGGAAGCAACAAAACTCAATAAGCGAGGCGACTTCCAGCAGAGGAATAAAAAATGGATCACTGTCAGGGAGGGGAGGTCCTCAGGAGTGGTCTACGAGGTAGAGAAGGATCCGGGGCCTTGGATCATCCTCAAGGTACCTGGTTCGCCAGTTCGCCATCAAAATCAATAACCCTTTAAACATAGATAGAACTCGTACCCTTTAATTTATTATTATTATTATGTGATTTATGGAAAAAGGGTGACGATGTCGACACTTTGTTGGTAGATTTGTTTTTTTTTTGTCTTTTAATCCTGAATTCTGGATTGCTTGGTTTTTTTGTTTTTTTTTCAGCGGAATGCTATTTTTTTTTGTAAATAAAAAAATGGGTATTTTCTTATTAATGCGATGTCATTGTACAAAACTGATATATGTCACCGGCATGCCACCTGTTCTGCCAACCTAGTGGAAATCGAAACATGTGGCAACCAATTGTGCTCTTGGTCAAAAAGGGCAGTCGCCACTTGCCCTGCTATTTTGTTGGAAACCAGAGCAGGTGGCAGCTGGTAGTGCTGAAAAATATGTCTGGGCATACTAGACATACTAACAAAATCTGAAAATTAAAACTAGGAAAACAACTGAACAGAGTATCAGACTAGGTTGACAAGAATAAATCTCCATCACCGTGCTGATGATTCTAAGAGAACTGTGCAGAATTAAACATTAGAGGGGCTATGAGAACAGTGGAACCTACCATCCAGAGAGCCACTGTGAAGGGTACCATCGTTGGGTTTGAGCACATAGGGATACGTGCAAGTCGGACACCTCTCCTTGGCTGACACATTCGAGAAGGCATCGAACAACATGTCGATGTGACTACTGATGAGGGTGTGCTGGTAGAGTTGCTCCATCATATAACCTATGATCTAAAAAATAAGCTCCAGCTGCTCTGCACTGAAGAGGTTGGGTGGAGTCTGGTCGCAATCCTCAATAAAGTTTAGCGGTGGAGGCTCAGCCCGACAATCCGTCATGGGGAGTTCCTCCTGAACAATGCAAGTGGCGCCATCCATGGTCGCCGCTGTATATGTAGCAACGACACTGGTGTTGGGACTATCATGGGCATCCAGGACCATGTAGAGGAGGGACTCTGGTGGAACCTGAATTGTTTCATTTGAGAATTCCTCCTCCACGAAGGCCATTGGAGGCGTATGTGGCTGCGCGATTAGCTGAGTCCGGGCTATGGAAAGATCCCTCTCCAAATTGTGCAGGCGTCTCTGCCTTGCCACGTGAATGTACGAGGCATGACCTCGCCTGGGTTTTCCTCTCTCTCTCGGCATGGTGGAGTTTGGAGGTTGAAGAAATATGTGTATGAGGCCAGAGAGAACTGACTGGACAAAAGCCAAATTCCCGAGTAGAGCAAGGAGACAAAGCACTGAGGAAAAGTGGTGAATTCCATGGCCGAGCTGGATATTAAACCGAGGGGTGGATATGACCGCTTTGCTACCTCCCGTACCCACCGTCACCCTCCTACAATTAATCGTTGAGGCCACCATTAATCTTACGCGGGGGAGCTATCCTCCCTCACTCTGCGAGCGTTTATGGTCGTCCTCCATCCAAGAATAGGCATTGGGGTGGCAATCGACCATATTTATGGTAAGTTCTATGAGGGGGCTGTGTGGCCTCCCCTGGGCTATGTGTCACCCCATTCGGGGCAGGATAGTCTTTGTTAGTGCTCAAATTTTTCCTTAAAATTTTGAGCGTCTTTAGCAAATTCATGCTTCCATTGTTAAAATCTCTTTGATCATTCGCCTTTTGTTATAGGCTTTTAATCCTTCATCAAGTCTCGTCAGTACTCACTATCACCTCGTAATCTTACCTTTTAACCAAAAATAATCATTTCATTAGTTTCCCTAAATCTTTAGTTTTATTATGTTCAAAATGAAAAATATATATTTTTTAAAATTATTTCATTTGCCTTTAGTTCATTTATCTTTTTTATAAAAAACCTTTGTCTTTGAGTTTATTTATCTTTTTATAAAAAAGTGTGGTGTGTGTTATAATCCTAAGCTATCCTAAGCCATATCAAATATATGCCAAATTCCGAGTCATATCAATGCCACAACCCGAGTCCACATGTCAAAAACCAAATCTATGCTCAAATCCATACAGCATCAACCAGAGCTCGGGGCAAGCACCAAACCTTTCCACATATCTCATTAAATATGAATAGGAACTTTGGCGTATATAAAGGCTATGATACAGGTGCTAATCTGAGTATCTTTATCAACACCATGAATTAAGTGCCAGATCTACCCAGAACAATAGTGGGTTTATGGTATTGAATTCTATAGCTCGTTGGATTGGCATTGTTGGCATCAAGGATCCTGTGCATCCCGGTGTCAAAGAAGCCGATTTAGATGTCCAATTGTTTGCAGAGATTAATATATATTTCGCCAAGTGGCAGGGTTTGACGTGTTAATGTTTGATGTTTGCCATTACACATCAGAACGCAAGTGTGAAATGTGAGGTGTTAATATATATTTTTTATAGAGAGATTTGAGATTGTGCCAGCTAAGCCACCGGGAGGATGCTGATTACTACTCTAAACATGAGATGGAATCTGGAGGAGATGCAATTAATGGTCGAGACAGAAATATGCATAACAAACGTGAGCATGTCTACTTTGATTACGATCATCCTGATCCAAGTATGCATGATCATACTGCCTACTTTGATGTTGAATTTCAGTATGACCATGGAGCATATGAACCTTATAAAAACAGGGGATATGACCGAAAGCAACCTAATGCCTTTGATGATAGGGTTCTAAAGAGACAACATGTGGATAGTCGACATGGTGAGTTTCATCGCGGCCACAGAAAACAAGATGATGATCACAGACAAAAAGATGCATTGTACAGGGATCAGTTAGGGCAAGGTAACTTATGAGTCAAGTGGGGAACAAGAATTTCAGGCTCCAAAGCCATTGAGTGATATTCTGAAGACAAAACTGAAAGTGGTTCAAGTGAATGATGTAAATGAAGGGAATAGACCTACAGAAGGGCAGAGCCAGTCCATTCAGGGATTCAATTTGAGCCAGGGAAATGTTGATTTACCACCACCTGAGAAAGATGTTGAGGAGGGAGAACTTCCAACCAGTGACAGTTGTACACCTGAACTGCCCACTTTTACTCCTGGGGTGGATGACATCGATTCATCTAATGATGTGCATGCTCTTATAGAAGACCAACCATAGGCTCTTTCCAATAGAGCAAAGCCTGTAGTAATGGATGACCAAGAAAATGCAATAATGAATGAAGATGGTCACAGTAATGAAGATGAAGATGTTGACCATGAAGAGTATGATTTGGAACATATAGAATACAGAGAATAGAAAGTATAAAAACATGAATGCTAGTTTTATAGTAAACCCCTTGGCAGATGTTAGAGGAGCTTTAAGGACAGAAAGTATTGAGTCTATTGCAGAAAAATACTCAGGAAGCCAGTCAAGAATTGAACCTCCATGATACTAAATTTGTCTCTGATAGAAAGAAACAGAGTGATGACAACTTTGTGACCTCCAGCCAACCTTTGAGTCCTTGCCTAGAGAAGATTTTATGGCTAGAGATCAGTAATCAAATGCATGTGGTAGCAAAAAAGACAGGCGGCAGATTGTTCTAGATTTAGTCAATTTTTGACTATTTCTTTAATATTTTTAAATGAGTCATGCTCCAGATGGTGGATATAGCTCAGGGAAGACTCATACAGCTCGAGGAAAGCCTCAGTGGCAGTCAGATTCATATTTTGATTTTAATATTATTCCTTGGATTTAAGATCCAATTCCTATGTTTTGTAAAACATATCAATTTTGTTTTGTTAGGTGGCATTTAGATCCATTTTTTTTTAGGATATATAACAACATGTTTTTCCTATTTATGCGTTGGAGAAATGTAATTTTAAGGGGGGGGTTCAGTCTTTGTGACTGAAGAGGTTCGACTTTGAGAATTTGTCTAAACCCTTTGTAAACAGATACTTGTATATATCAGAATATAAGATTCTTTCATTATGTTGTTCAAACTTTCATTTTTCTTCTTATTTCTATACTTGTGGATGAATTATATTCATTTCTCTATGTCTATTCAGTGATTGATAACTTTCATTCTTATCTCTGCATTGGTAGACAAAGATTTACAGGTCTTTTCTTGTGATAGCCAGTCATTCATACATAACTGTTGTTTGTATGATTCTACTAGTATTTCAAGCATTCTCCATCCATCATATCCTTTAAAACTATCTGAACAATGTAGTAGAAAGCCTTGTTTGTATGAGTACGTTCATGTGTGTATGAGTGAGTGAGTTTATGAGCAAGTTACTCAACTTGATCCAATTTATACCCTTATTTAAATATTTGATTAAGTTACCAAGCTCGTTCCCTTTACAGTAAGGGAAAGACTCTTGGAGTGATAACAATCTTTTTGGGCGAGATCAAGACAACGAGCCAATAGCGTGGTCGGTGGGGATATTTGAGCAACCCATGGAATCAACTCTTCCTTTGAGTCCACTCTCTTGTTGGACAGACAGTCTGCAATTTTTTTGGCATATCTTTTCACATGAGAGGGGATAAGTGTGAGATGGGGCTAAAGGAGGGACTTGAAGTATTCCAACAGTCTTAGTAATCTCCAGCTGGGTGAGATTTCCGATGGGTGTGAACCATGGATGATTTTGGAGATGAGCTGGATGATGATCTGGGAATCCCCTTCCACTATGAGATGAAAGATATCGTGACTTATTGCTAACTTAACCCCCCTGAGAAGGCTCCAGAGTTCTGCAGCGTTGTTTGTGTCGAGTCCTAGATATCCTGTTGCGATGTGTAGAATTCTCCCCTCACTGTCTCGTAGTACCGCACCAAAACCAGTCGGCCCTAGATTACCCTTTGAAGAACCATCCTTATTTTAACAAATCTAGGGGGGAGGGGACCAAGTGCTCGAACTACATCGAATTTTAATATTGGGAGTAGCATTCTTTCGCGAATCTTCGGTGATATTTCGCTGTGAGGCCTGGAGGATGTGAATTTCCATAGGATTTCACTTGAGATCTTCCTGAGTCTAGTGCTCGGATATGATTGTTCCCATATCGGGTTGAGGATCCTTGCCCAAGTGGAGTGAGGGAGGGAGGGAGTGGAGTGAAAAATTCTTTTATTTCGTTCTTTCCAAATTTTCCAGGCTGTGAAGCCTGGTATTAGCTGCCAAATGCAGTCTCAGATTGGATTTTGATAAGAGATTGAATCCCAATTTTCAATGGTGCTTATGATGTTGGATCGGTTCCTGTTGGAGCGACGCATTAGTTGTGCTCCCATGTACCAAACGACCTCACTGTGTCTACAATGATTTAGTAAGTGCTCCATCGTCTCTTCTTGTTGTCGATAGAGGGAACAGATTGAAGGGCCTACAAACCCTCGTTTTTGAAGGCTGTCCCAAGTGAGAATGCGGTTTTGGGAAATTAACCAGAGGAAAGTGAAACTTTCGGCCATAATTTTGGATTCCATATTTTACTCCATATGTGCTCTTTCGGTTGCATTTGGTGGTTTTCCTGGAGATGGTAAGCTTCATTGAATGAGAAGTTACCTGTTGGGGAATGGCCCCATCTGAGGATGTCTGGTCCTTCCCTGATGTGGATTTTCCGTTGATTGGCACAGTCCCTCCAGGCCTGGAAGTCTGTCTCCTCTTGTAAGTGTAATTCACGGGGTTGAGTTTTCCACCTGTGCCAGGGGTGTTGCGTTGAGTTTTCCTTCTAGAGATCCTTTACATGTAGAGTGTCCCTTGATTGCATTTGTTGATAGAGGGGGATGAGTTCTTCTATGGAGGATAAGGGAAATTTTTGCTGCCAGGAGTCTTTCCAAAATAAGGAGTGTTCTCCATTTCGTATCTTCCAGAAAGCATGCTTCTATATGAGTGATATATTGTTCCAAGATGTGTTCCAGATATTTTATCCATGGATCTGATCATTGAGTCTGATTTGAAGCTCCTCTCTAGTATTGGGCGCGTATTTCCTTTTCCATATTCTTGCCCAGAGTTCTATGGGGTGCTTAATCCAGTGCCACCATAGTTTATCCCCCATTACTCGATTGAGTTTTCCAGGATCTCTGAGGCCCACCCCGCCCAAAGATTTGGGCATGCAAATTTTGTCCCAGCCCACCAATGCCCATTTCTTGTTCGGTTGATGACCATGCCACATAAAGATTCGCTGGAGGTTTTTGATGGCTCTGATGATAGACTGGGGGGATGCTAGGGCAATGAAGAGGTATGTCGGCAAGGCTTGGGGTACGGATTTTAGAAGAACTAGGCGGGTTGCTTAGCGATTTGAAGGTCCAGTTATTAAGCCTATTAGAGATGGAAAACAATAGGTTGTGGGAGGAAATGTTATAAGTGGTTTCTCCCGTGAGGGGAACACCCAGATAATTGGATGGAAGGGAGCTCTTTGGGATGCCCAGAAGTTGGGAGATATGGTTTTGGATTGCAACTGGGGTATTGAAAAACTAGAGCTACGACTTGTCGAGGTTTAAGGGGGTTCCTGAAGCATCGACAAAGTCGATGAGGATGATTTTGAGCTTGTTAGCCTCCTGGGTCGTTGGGGTATTCAACAAAAGAGTGTCATCGAAAAATTGACTGTGGGAGGGTGATCCAAAAAGATCTTTTAATGACTGTGGTTGAGTTTTTAATTGCATGTGATTATTAACCATTTAAGAAGCTAATGAAAGAGAATGAAGATGAGAGAATATATCACAACCATAATACAAAATATAGATCTAAATTGAAGAAATAAGAACAACAAACCATAACAAGAGAAGTGATAACGGAGTTCGGCACAAAATTGCCTACGTCTCCAGGCCTTCGTCTAAGTGGGGGAGGCTTCTTTATTTCTGTTCAAAGCTCAAAAAATACATCGCAGCAGTGCCATTAGGCTACACGACTGATCTGGTCATGTTCTTCCAGATCTCTAGAACCCAACAGATGAAACAACACGCAAAACGGATGACCAGAGCTCCCATAAATGGCCCGCAAGCGTCTGCTCCTTAACAACTTCCCTGCATAAAAATGACTTTGGCTTGGATTCCCTTCAACATAACTCTTCTCTGACTATCCTCTATGGCCTCAAACAGGCCTGATTTTTATAGATCTGAAGTTGGTTATCCATCCCCAACTTCCTCCCAAAATCTGGGCTCAAAAAAATCCCAATATCTCTCAATAATGGCCAAAATATTCAATAACAGGCATAAAAATCAATATAAAATCCAAAACTATAATATAAAACCCACTTTAGCTTTAATATGAGCATAAGCCCCTTATACCCAGCGCGCACCCCTAAATGCTTGGTCATATGGCTCTTAGGTGGCCAAGCGCCAGCCCAAAGGGCTGTGCGCTGGCCCCTAGCCCGAACTTTGTGGTCATGTGGCAATAAATAATGGGACCAAGCCCCATGCTCCTTGCGCTAACAACCGAACGAGCCCTAAACAGTGGTCATAGCCCCCGAAACAAATGGTGGTTAGGCACTTATCATGCACGCAGGCCGTTATAACATGGTGCCCGTGCCCCCTCCTTTTGGTCACATAATACAAATGAACTGTGGGTTGGGGCTTAGCCCCAACCCCCTTTCGCCTATATTAAAACAATGCATTTAAATAAATTTAAACATGATTCTATAAACAAGCAACATGTATGGCTCATTGGCTTAAGGCACGGAACTCTGTGGAGAGGTTCAGGGTTCGATCCTTGTTAACTCCAAAACTTTTTCACACCGACTAATCAACTAACCCATGGGTGCCACGTGGCAGCCCATGCCTGGGCCATGTGGCACCCCACCATTTGTTGTTCTTCGATGCCACGTGTCAACATGCTATTGGTCCCCATCACTGTCCAGTCACCCTATTGCCTGTGCTGCCACATGTCACTTCTACCACTGCCACGTGTCACTTCCAGAGAGTGCCACGTCACCTTTTGACCGTTGACTTTTTTTTTTTTACTTTTTAGCTGTTTGGGAAAACGGTCAGAGTACGATAACTCTCGCATATGACGCCCGTTTGAGAAAGTGAATATATGGACAGAATCAGCGCGACGATCTAGTCACAATGGAATTGGTTTTGTCCAATTCTGAGAAATTTCATTTTGAGCCTTTTTGAGCCCTGTCAGGCTCCTGGATCTGATTCTGGATCACACCTCCCCACTAAAGGACCTTTTGGTCCCCAAAAGGTTACTGACCAGTCAACAAGCTCGGGATAGGCCACCCAACTTGTCCTCTATCTCTGAACTCTGTCCTGTGCACCTGTCTCATCAAGATCAACTGTAACACAATCATGACAACTGACAGCATATTGTTAGCCATTTGAACCCTGTTACATCTTACTGAAGCCACTATCATCCATGTAGACAACATTACGAATGATAACATCAAAAAGATGACTGCAAATGAGCTGATATACTTGTGATATTTGCACAACATGAGCTTATCTTGAAGCAACTTATGATTGATTTTCCATTCAACAATCATTTCTTGTTCTTTCTTAAGATCGATTACTTCATTTGAAACAATTATTGGTTTGTTGCTTGCTTGCATTGCCTTCTTTAATTGTTCCATTGTTTGAAGTGTTTTATTTTCCTTAACATGATGAGAATGAACCACATAATCTTGACATGCTTTGGTTAATTGATATTGATTCTTTTTCCTATAGAAGATTGCCTTACGATCATATAAGTATGGACTACCTAAGACCATTCCACATTCACTTAACGACACTACATCACATGCTACCTCGTCCACATACTTAGATGAAATTGCAAATTTGATTGTGCACTGCTTTGTTATGTGCATTTGATGATGATTACTTATCCATTTAAGTGTGTAAGGATTATGATGAGTTTGTGTTTTTAACCCCAATTGCTTAACCAATTCTTCAGAGATTAGATTAGCTTGAGATCCACTGTCGATTAATGTGTCTATCTTAGTGTGTCGCATGATGGTCCTTATATGAAACAAGTTACTTCTACAATCAATGCCTTCACCAATTTTACCTATCATACCAACCGATGAGATATTTGATTCATCACCTGAATCTGATCCCAAGTCTGTGGGTCTGGTTGTCGCTGCAACTGTTTGCCTTCCCTTATTTTCCTTGAACCATTTTGGCCTCTTCTTGGGATGCAACTGCCAACATCTGTCCTCATCATGTCCCTCTTTCTTACAATGCTTACAAGAGGGCTTCCCTTCCTTCCTTGCCACTGCATTTGAATTCTTTCCATGCCATTTCCTCTTGTCCTCTTTCCTTGAAGACGATGATTCCCTTGACACACCTGCTTTCCCTGCTTCAATAGACGTTGCTTGAACATAAACCTCATCAAGGTTAGTGGGTCCAAACATGAATACAGTGTTTCTAATATGTACAGGTAAACCTGCTATATACTTCATAAGAGTTTCATGTGTATGTAAAGGGATATCTAACATCAATGCCATTTTTTGAAAGCCATCAGTATACTCTTGGACTGTTTGTCCTTTTCTTAGTTTTTAAGATTGTCATTCAATTAATGATTTTTCTTTATAACCCAAAGGATAGAATTGTTTCCTAAGTGCAGAAATGAAGCTTTGCCATGATGGAAATACATTACCCACTTGTTGCGTTCCATTTTGCAACTTACTTTGCTACTAGATGAGAGTTGTACCTGCAAGTCTCAAAGATTCCAACTTGATTTGTGTGGCATCATCCTTGATCTGTTGCACACTGCAGTAAACCTGCATCTGCCTGACCCAATTGTCAAGTTTCTCTGCATTTACTTCACCATCATATATGGATAACTCAAATTTAACATCAAGTTTTAACAATGGCATTTCATTCTTATGTTTATGAACATGTTTCTTTGCATTAGATTTAGAACTTGAACTTGAAGAAGAAAGAGAAGAAGGAGGTGATGATGGAGGTGAAGGCGAAATTTGAGGAGGATCCTCTTCCTCTTCACTTTTTCCCTTTGAAGATTCACCCAGATTTGGTCTTTTCCGTTCCAAGTAATCCTCATACAAAACTTTCACCATCTCCAACATAGCAAGAAAAGTTTTCTGAAACTCTTTCTCATCCTGAGAAAGCCCTTCTTCTGATGCCATCTTCTCACTGTGAGAACCTCTCTTTCTTAATCCAATTAATGGATTCTCTGCAATAAGATCGCCTTCACCATAATGTAGCTTTTCCCTGGTTAACATGCAAAACTCAAATCCAAACGTCAACTAGCTCTGATACCACTTGATCCGAAAAGATCTTTTAATGACTGTGGTTGAGTTTTTAATTGCATGTTATTATTAACCATTTAAGAAGCTAATGAAAGAGGATGAAGATGAGAGAATATATCATAGCCATAATACAAAATATAGATCTGAACTGAAGCAATAAGAATAACAAACCATAATAAGAGAAGTGATAACAAAGTTCAACACAAAATTGCCTACGTCTCCAGGCCTTCGTCTCAGTGGGGGAGGCTTCTTTATTTCTGTTCAAATCTCAAAAAATACATTGCAGTAGTGCCATTAGGCTACAAGAATGATTTCATCATGTTCTTTTAGATCTCTAGAACCCAGCAGAAGAAACGACACGTAAAACGGATGACCAGAGCTCCCAGAAATGGCCCACAAGCGTCTGCTCCTCAACAACTTCCCTGCATAAAAATGGCTTTGGCTTGGCTTCCCTTCAGCATAAATCTACTCTAACTGTCCTCTATAGCTTCAAACAAGCCTAGTTTTTATAGATATGAAGTTGGTTATCCATCCCCAACTTCCTCCCAAAATCTGGGCTAAAAAAAAGCCCAATATCTCCCAATAATGGCCAAAATCTTCAATAACAAGCATAAAAATCAATATAAAATCCAAAACTATAATATAAAACCCACTTTAGCTTTAATATGGGCATAAGCCCCTTATACCCAGCGCACGCCCCTAAATGCTCGGTCATATAGCTCTTAGGTGGCCAAGCGCCAGCCCCTAACCCGAACTTTGTGGTCATGTGGCAATAAATAATGGGACCGAGCCCCGGGCTCCTCGCGCTAACAATCGAACGAGCCCTAAACAATGGTCATAGCCCCCGAAACAAACAGTGGTTAGGCACTTATCATGCGCACAGGTCGTTATAACATGGTGCCCATGCTCCCTCCTTTTGGTCACATAATACAAATGAACCATCGGCTGGGGCTTAGCCCCAACCCCTTTCCGCCTATATTAAAACAATGCATTTAAATAAATTTAAACATGCTTCTATAAACAAGCAACACATATATCTCATTGGAATTTGGTCATTTGTTAAGGTGCGAAACTTTGTGGAGAGGTTCAGGGTTCATTTCTTGTTAACTCCAAAACTTTTGCACACCAACTAATCAACCAACCCATGGGTGCCACGTGGCACCCCACCATTTGTTGTTCTCCGATGCCACGTGTCAACATGCTATTGGTCCCCATCACTGTCCAGTCACCCTGCTGCCTGTGCTGCCACATGTCACTTCTGCCACTGGCACGTGTCGCTTCCAGAGAGTGCCACATCACCTTTTGAGTGTTGACTTTTTTTTGACTTTTTAGCTGTTTGGGAAAACGGTCAGAGTGTGATAACTCTCGCATACGATGCCCATTTGAGAAAGTGAATATATGTCTGAAATCAGCGTGACGAGCCGGTCGCAATGGAATTGGTTTCATCCGATTCTAAGAACTTTCATTTTGAGTCTTTTTTAGCCCTATCAGGCTCTTGGATTCGATTCTGGATCAGAGGGAGCTGGTTGGAGGTTATGGTGTGGTATACCTTTGAGAGAGCCATCCTCTAATGAGGCTTTGATGTAGCACCCAAGGCCTATCTCAGCTACATGCATGTGCCGTGGTTTATACATGCATGTGCCATGGTTTATCTCAGCTTGTTCCCACCAATATTTGGAGAGATTTTGAAAGTCTGGGTGATTGAGCCAGAACTTCTCAAATATGAAGGGTTTGAGCTTGGGCATGCCCCCAATGTTTAAACAGATAGAGACCGACCATTCATCAAAGCCAACTTTTGGGAGGATGTTGGCTTCAAGGACCATATCCTCCAACAAAAGTGATTCTGAGATGAGGAAATGATCTAGTCTACTTGCCACATGCCAATGCCCTGATCTACGATTGGACCAGGTGAATATACCATTTCTAGTTTCTATATCTATTAAATTGATTTGTTCGATGAGATTTTGAAACTTACCACTATCTCGGTCTAACTGCTTGGTGCCTCCTGTCTTTTTCTCTAGCGTGAGGATGATGTTGAAATCACCTCTGATCAACTAGTTCTTTGATCCCAGCATCACCCTTATAGTGGCCACTCTTCCCATGAAAAAATCTTTGTCTTGAGCACTTTGGGGCCCATAAGCATTTGTAATCATCCCTTCTTTGTTAGAACCTATTACTCTGAAGTGAGCCATGAGCGTGTCCACCGTGGAGAAGGGTTGGTCTATGATGATTGTAGTCGGGTTCCATAAGATTTCCAGTCCCCTCGTAGCCCCATTTGAGTCTATATGAGTGGATTTACAAGTCCTCCAACACCGTCAGAATATGTCCTATGCTTCATCCCCGACACATTTTGTTTCCTGTAAAAGGAGAATGTGCAGATTCTCTACACGAATGTTGTCTCGAAGAGTCCTTTGTTTGGATCTTCTATTAAGCCCTCTTATATTCCATGTTATAATCTTCCTCATGATGAGTTGGGGGGTGGATTGAGATACCCTTCTGTGAGTCTCTAGATCTTCCCTGAGTTGAGCATGTAGTTTCCTACTTCCTTGATGAGTTGTTGTGCGGATTTGCGGCCTCGCCGTTTTCTTTCACGGGAGGTACGTTTGAGCTTAGAGGCTGGGTCTAAGGAGATCCATAATCTTGAGGTGGATCCCGCGGTAGAGTCAATGAAAACTTTATGCACTTTTATGAGTTCTTCTACTGGGATGGTTTGCAACTCTTTTATGTTGAAGGCCTCCTCCAGTTTTTCTAGATATATATCCGCCATATCTTGTTCATCTAGTTGCATTAAAGTATCCCTCCCATCCTCTAGATTTTCCACATTCTGTTGGGCTGCTAGGATTGTTTATTGATGATGTTCTTTGGTTGATTATGTTTGGTTCTTTGCCTTGCCTTTCTCCTTGTCCTGGTTGTCTTTTTTTTGCGGATTCCCTGCCTCCTCTTCCTCTAGGAGTTGGTTGAGAATGTTGAAGGAGTTTCTGGTGGGGATTTTCTGAGTGATTTCTTGATTTTGTTTTATGGGGGGTTGTTTTTTCCTACTTGTAATTGTGGTATAACCATCCTTTTGCTTCCCCTCCCCTACTTTTGGGCTTTGGGCATTCAAGGGAAAATCATAGAAGAGGTGATCGTGCTCATGGCATTTCCTGTAGTGGAAAGGGATATGCTCATAGTCCATTGTTTGATTCCAGTCTTCATCCTGGTATTCTAGGGTTACTGAGCCTGGTAGAGCCTTCGATATGTCCATGTAAACATAGATTCAAGCATAGGAAGTGTATTTCCTCTGCTTTGTAGCCTCAAATGATTTCACATATCTTCCCAGTGTGTTCCCTATTCCCATGGGGATTTCCTCCAACCAGAATTCCTACGGTAGAGAATATAGTCTGATCCAAGCCAGTGCCATGGTGAAGTCCTCTTTCTCTGGGCTGAAACAGTTCATCCAGAACCAGAGGAATATACCTGTGAAGTTATAGAAGTATGACCCATTGTCAAAAATCCTATCCTTGTCTTCTAAACTATAGAGGATGATCATAAAAAACCCCTTTGAATTGAGTTTCACTTCGTAATCTCCCTTGGGGTTCCACCGATCTTTGATCCAACTCATGAGGTCTCTTTTAGAAGGCCACATGCCCATAAAATTTCCAATGAGAGCATTCTCTCTCATGAATTGGGTGTGTTCCCCAACCCTGGTTGAGCTAATGGTGTACCTTGGTGGTTTTTCCGATTGGGGAATGCATTTTCCTAGTTCCCATCCGTGAGATGCCTTTGGATGAGACATGCTCTGTTCCACTTCCATTTCTTTGACGAAACTCTGTTCCTTTGCTAAGAGTTGTTCTCTCAAGTGGGGGCGGTGGTTCAAAGGCATGTCACTTCGCCCACAATCCTTCTCTGTCGTTTGCAGCTACGTTCCTGTAAGAGGGGAGTTGCTCCCCCCCCTTTTGGGTTCATCTTGTGAGATCAGTGGTGTCGGCCTGGTGTAGCATGATGACCTTGGGTGCGGTGGATCCGTCTGCAGGAGGAGGTTGATGCATGCAGAGATAGGGTTTTCAGTTATTACACTCGTAACAATATGCCAAATTCAGTGCAGCAGAATTTTCTTCATTAGTCTTTTGCTCTTCAAAATTTGCAGGGGAAATCTCTCTTCTTCTTTTTGAATTTTTTTTTTGAGTTATTTTTATTTTTTAATTTCCAAAAAAGTAACTTTTTCTTCTTTCTTTTCACGTGATTCTGAATTTTTAATGGCCAAAAGTTGCATTGTGGTCAAAGACCTTGAAGAACCAGAGAAACTCTGAAAATGTGGGTTGGTCAAAAACCTGATTAGACAAAGTCTAAATGGAGAGTGACCAACAACCATGATCAAACTTGCTCTGATACCAAATGAGACGAACTAAGTTCACTCACACAAATAATATCCAATATAAATAGGATAGTACACATAAATCCATATAGGATAATAATAATATGAATAATGAATATGAGATGAGATGAATATAATGAGAATGAGGGCCCGTTTATATATCCTCATAGGGGATGCCCTTTCATGAATAGACACGTCCTTTAGATAATACATGACTTTTGATTTATGATGTGTTTAATTATTATATTTAATTATTATTAATTATATCTATTTATATATATATTGTGTTCATAACAAATGGCATGAATGCATGTTAAAATACATGTTCATAATCCATTTCAACTAATTTTGTTCATAACTTATATTCTTTTCATTTGAATAAGGTTCATATCAACATACCATTTTCAACATTCAAACATGTTTGAATATTTAATTAATCCACCCAATAGCTACACCAAAATAATAAACTGCTTATACATCATTCCGTTGATTTATGTAAAACTTTTTTTTTAATGAAATATGTTTTGGGATATTCTAGAATAACTTTTGGAAAGTGGTATAAGACGAGGAGATAATGCCTTGTTTACATAAAAGACAACTAAACTTTAAATCCATATATCACACCTTCATTCCTTTTCCAAACATGCATTGCATTTTTAGTCAACAATTTGATCTTGTACTAACATATTTAACCATCATTTTCTAAATTTAAATCCAACTATAAAAAATTATGACTGTTTTGGATTCATTATAAGATATGAACCAAGATAATCAAACAACCAGAGTATGAACTGGAGTAAGTAAGTTTTCTCAAGATAAATGCAACTTTTATGCCATATCATTTATACCAACCAATATTTCAAGGAGATGTCGTGGTTAACAAAGGCACACAGTCCATACAATAACACATTCAAAAGTGGGTATAACATTTCCAAAATAAATCAAATTATAACCACAACACGATCAGACATTTCGAGTTTGAGTCCTTTAAAATATTCTCAACAAGGCACGAGAATGGCTATATTGTTTCTTTCAAATTACACATGACAGACTTAAACATAGCCAGGATTCGAACCATATCACCAGGAAACCAAATAATGTAACACTCCTTTAAGAACATATTTTATCAACCAATATTCGAAATCGAGTTTCATACTTATCGACTAAAATCATTGCTTGGTTTTCTAAGAAATGAGAGAAAAAATAGTTCGAATAAACTCTTGAACTCAATTCAAAAACCAATTATCTTCCATATGGTTACGAGTTTGAAACTTGACTTAAACTCGACACAAAATAAGAGTTGATAATAACATTGGTGGTGTAAGTAATGAAAGAGCATATGACTTGTATCCATAATGCATGTACGAGTTTGAAACCCAAATAACCAAAAAAATAATAAACAACCTTTGTTGGTTGCATAACCAAAGCAAAACAACCTGAACGGATTATTATACCCATTTAAACACCCATTAAGGTCAAGGGTTCAAAACCTATTTATGACTTAGGAAAGACAAACCTCACATCCAATATGATCAACGGGCTCAAAACCATACTTTTCTTAGCTAGAATATCATATAATAGAGAAATTTCTACATGAACCCGAACCCAGGGCACAAATTTCATTTATATCAAATGGGTTTAGTTTCAACAACCATAACTAATAAATGGAAAGTGAAATAATGCATGGAGCAGGGAAGTCATTTGGCACATTGTAACCATTTCATTTTATTTTAAAACAAAAACCCTTGAACAACTATTCCATTTAGAGAGAAAAGAAGGGACACACACACACACACACACACACACACACACACACTCAATGCCAGTTAAGAACACAGAGCCACTACTAAATTATTGATTCACAAAATATATGCATAAGATGTTGAACAAACTGGCGAGTACATACCTTGCCCTTCTTCCTTTTTTATACTAGGGTTGAGCTAAGATGGTTGCTACAACTTCCAAGAGCAGGGTTTCCAAGCTAGCTCGAGCTCTTCTTTCTCCACAGTCTCAACATAACCAAAATGACCAAAACCCAAAGAAAATGTGGTGGTAAATTACAATGGTATGATATTAATTGCTCACGTACTTGTGAATTCAATGCATGGCCAAACCATCACGTCAACCTTCAAACTATAACTCATATGTTCATGCCAACTCAACACTTCAAACAATTTGCATGATATTTTAACATATACACCATATACCTTACGCCATATAAACCAATCAGAGTATCAATACCATCCATGTCAACTCATAATCATGTGCTAAAATAGCTTTTACTTATTTCCATCAACCTTGTCATTTTACTATCATAACTAAACAAGTTGGCACATATATTCATGCAAATAAACTTGATTCTATTTTGTTTGCATATGCTATATATAATGTGCCATGTAAAAACCAAAGATTTATACCATTCAAAACATATGCTATATAAAATATATTATGCATCGCTTCACCATTTTGCATATTAATCCAAATGTTTCAAACATTTTTCCCATGGTTTTAATATTGATCAGAATGTCAAACATTTCCACTTTAACATTACCTTTTGTTCATCACATTTGTTGCAACAAGAAACCGTTGTAAGCTTGTAAAGTAAATCCATTTATATGATATAACCTTTGTGCATACTATGATTATATCACAAGATCTTTGTAGATGTATGAAAACTCTCCATATGTATATGGTTTATGAAACCATGCTTTTACCCATCATACCTTTTCTCCATCATATGTATGCCAAACTTATATAGATAATTTAAACTATAAAGTTTATATTTCTTGAATTCATGAGTATTGAAAATGTTTTAACTTGTATTGCATATGTAATCAAAGGAATAAGGCAGATCATATACCTTTCATATTTCACAAGTACCATGTCACCAAAATACAAAAGTGATCCGAATCAGATCTGATAAGAACAATTGGATATCAGCACATAACTTAAGACGATCAACAAAGACAAAGTTTAAGGCTATGGACGAAGAAATAGATCAATTTGTTGGCGTGAAGGACCCCATGTCATCATGATCGATTTCCATTTTGTATGTAATGGATGTAAAGTCAAACAACATATTCTTGTATGTAAAGGAGTAATGCGACTTTCATGAGACCTTTCCATGTGGGAGAAAAGATGAACAAACAAAGAAAAGAAGGAGAAATGGACTGAAAAGAATTTGCAGCGTTGGGGATAACTGACTTTCCATCTATCCTCCCAGTCAACTCAGTCTTCTATATTATGTTTTCCCCACAATGAGAAAATGGGTTCTTTGGCTGTGATTGATGTAGAGAGGATGCTTTTATGTCACCGAGAAGCATAGATATGAACTAGAGAGCAAGTAACTTTCCCATTGCTAAATAATAAAGAGCTTGGCCGAAGCAAAAAAGAATGATGGTTTTCCCGTTTGGGTTTCCAGGGTAAATTCTGAGTTTATGTGTGATGATTGTCTGTGGATGCAATGTCTATGAAAAAAAAATTATTTTATACATTGACATCAATGGTGTCACAACTATTGGCAACAAAGAGCAAGGAAATTCCATCAACATAGGCTTGTCTTGAAAACTCCAAGAAGGAAGAAAACAAGCTAGAGACAGAGCATAAGATTGAGCTAGAGATGGGAGAGTGTAGCTACAACAAGACACAAGTACCTTTCTGTGTGGAGGACAAGGTGGACATCAATCCATATACCAAGGGAGTGGATGCTATTAGGCTGAAATAATGCCTACAACAGATGTAAGTATACTTTAGCGTGCATGAAGTATCTAGAAAACAAAACATTGCTTTTGCTCAGTCAAATCTTGAAGGACATGCTTTGACATTGTGAGAGTGTGATGCAGTAAGTAGAGCATTATGAAATGAGACACCCATGACTGATTGGGAGGTTGTTGGCAGCCAATTAACATTTTCCCATTGTCTTATAAGCTGCCTACACTAATGTTTCACAAACATTGATTTTTCGTCGCAATTTTCAAATGAACGACGCTTTTATTCTTTACGCCTTTTCACACGCCTATCTTCGTTTTGTTTTCACGACTGTAAGCGTGAAAAGTTATTCCTTCAAAGTCGCATTAGAATCATTGTTTGAACTGTTGTCATCCTTCTGATTGATATGCCCTTTGCGCTTACATCTCACTTATCATTTTACAACTGGAAAGATTCTTTGAGCAGTACTCATGCTTCGTATTTATGGTATGACTTGGCTTCATTAAGTATGTAATGCATTGGTATTTGGATTGGCTTTTTATTTGAACTACTTAACCTTTGATTTCATAAGAAATATGGGTATTATGTTTAAATCTTTCATACATATCTTTTTAATATAATCCCTATGTTAATGTTTTCATAACTATTGGTTGGTTGATTATATGAACACACATTGGCGCATGGTTAATATTTGATTTTGGTTTCAATTGGAATGATTTATGGCTTATAACTTTGGCACAATGTTGATTGTGCATTGAATTATACACCCACCATTGTTTTCATTGATCGACCAATTGATATGACAATTGATATTTGGAATAGTGGGTTGAACAACTATGATAACCGGTGGTTGTGCTTTGGCATAACTATTATGCATGGAAGAAATAACTACACTACCCTTGCACACTTTGGCATTAACGCCTGCCTCCTTACCAGGTTACCCCTGTTGATTTTTGAGCAAATTTCTGGGTTTTGAGTTCTGCATATACCTTGTCCAAACCCTACCCAGACCCCTATCCACTGTATGATCTCTCCTAGCTCCTATAGGGCGAATTCAAACCCCCTGGTGTTCAGAGTTAGTTTTGGTTTCATTATTGCCAGAAAAGACTGCCCTGTAATTGCTCCCAGAGTCATGTTTTTGCGTGAGCGATTCTGGGCAAACGGATTTGAATTAGCTCAAACTGTTGAAAACCCAGAACCGGTTTTAGCCCCTTTACCTTCATCTCGAGCGGTTGCTTTAGAAAGTGAGCCATTACAGAGATCTAGCTCTTGTTTTAGAGGTCATTTTTCATATTTCCTCAATGGCTGATAGAGAAATTAGGAGCCATTCTCGTATGTTAGAGGTTAAAAATGAAGTTCTTACATTAAGAGAATCTCTCCGTAGCCAACATAAGGATTTACAGGACCTTTATACGGAACTAGAGGAGGAGAGAAATTCTTCGTTTACTGCAGCAAATGAAACATTGTCAATGATTTTGCGGCCTCAAGAAGAAAAAGCTGTTGTGCGTCTAGAGGCCAATCAATACAAAAGATTGGCTAAGGAAAAACTCGCTCATGATCGGGAATCTTTGACATATTTTGAAGATCTCATACATAGGAAAGACGAGGAAATTACTGCTCTTGAGTGTGAAGTACAAGCTTACAGACACAGGTTGCTGAGTATTGGTTTTGATGACCTCGAGATCGGAAAGATTAGATGGCCTGGACGGTCTTATCCAAGTGACAGAGAGGAAGGTTGTGATAGCTGGACAAGTTCCTGCACAGAAGAATTGGAGGGCTTTGATGGCTATGATGCTCTTGGTTGGAAGACTCAAAATAATGCCGCACATTTGCAATCCAGAGATATGTTGCAGAGACAAGACAAGAAAGGAAATAGACATATTTCTATGAATGATCGCAGATGCTTGAATGATGCAAGGATTGATGGGGCAAATGTAGTTGATTCTTGTCAGCCACAACTCCAGTGGGGAGAGGTGTGCTCTAAAAGAGTTACATGTGGACAAGATAGAACCTCAGGTAACTCTCATGGGATTCAAGCAGAAGATTACTCTGTTTCCAGAAAAATGAACAAAGAATCTACAAAAGGGTATTCAAAAAGAATCTGCTGATCTACCAGGTGGATCATCATTGGAGTTTGATTCAAGTCACAAAGGTGAAATAAAAGAAGGACACATCACTGTTTCAGGAACCCTTGGGAATGGATCTGTCTCTGAAATCACTGTAAATGATTATACACAACAATTTGCCGATTTTGAGAATGAAGAAGATGATAATGGTGGATCTTGCACTCAAATTTCTGCTTATGAAAGCGTGGAGTGCAGTGGTTTTGATTATACCCCTAGTGGACACTGTGAGCAGTGTTGTTTTATTCAGGTTGACATTTTTGGTTTGGATCATGGCAGTAATACAGATCTTGAAAGCCCACCAAATGGGTCAGATATTGAACCCAGTGTGATTACCAAACAGGGGATAGAAATGGAGTGTGAGAATGATGTTGATGGATATGGATCAAAAGTTTTTTCAAGAATGCCAGCGTAGGTTCCATGAAGAGGAAACAAAGGAAATACATACGCAAGAGAAGCACGAAATGACATGGCAATGCCAGAAGCAGTTGCTGCTTCAAAAGCTTTGTCTAGCAGGTTTTGGACAGTCGTGGCTACTTGCTGATTGCTTTGAGCCATGGCTTGTGGCCATCCATGATACTTTTGGCAGAAATTGTTCAGAGTTTTATATTGGCAGACCTCTCTTTTAAAGTGTTGTAGGTGGGCAATTGGTGCTGTGGCTTCCTTCAGGAGTGGTGTGATTTCAATCTAATTGTCTTGCTGAAGCTGCTATGGAACTGGTGTATGCTTTGGATCTGGTGGCAAGATTTTTCATTCTTAATTCCCTACAATCAATTCTATATGGATTGATTGATATGCAAAATAGATGGATGTAGGAGTTTTACCTCTATATAGATTGATTTTGTATATGAGTTGCATTCATACCAAAGATTTATTTGATATTTGTTTTGATTGAAATAGATTCAATTAAGATTTTGTTGGTTCTACATTAGCATAGAAGTTTTGGTTTGTTGTGATTTAAATGATTTGCTTTGATTTTAATTAGTAATCAAATATTTGTTTTAATATATTTCTGTTAGTTTTAATTGATTTAAAACAGGTCTGTTCTTAAATTAGACCAGCTACAGAATCAGATGATTCTGTAGCTAGTCTACAGGATTAGATTTTTACCATTTTTTTTAATAAAATATCCATCTAACTTGTTATTTTTGGTCCATTACAGGTCAATTCGAAATTGCATTG
>ML784546.1:422280-439704 GCA_009831015.1 Picea engelmannii | reverse complement strand
ACAATGAAACGCTTCTCCATAAAAATGAAGGACCTTTTAAAATAGATAATTAATTGAATGAATAATTCATACTTATGATATGATAAATTATTATTCATGAAAGTAGACTTATTCTAGAAGTCTACGTATAATGAAAGATGAGGACAATGAGTGAAATTAGGGATGGAGATCACATGGATATATTTATGGAGATGGTTATGCTATATTGGACATCTTGTTGTAATCACATCAATGCTATATTACGAGGCCTCACATATGTATTGAAGTGTGAGAGTGATGTATCATTATTGAAAATTAATACAATGTGATCTTTTTGAGTATATTGGTGTTCTTATGATGATTTCCATGTATTATTATTTGTTTCTTGCTGCTCTTGAAACCAACATTTGGTATCACAAATAGATCAGTGTGGTTGAATATCATATGGGATAGATGTATTATTATTATTGTACATTAATGAAAATATGATTTTGTGAGTATATTATTGTTCTTATGGCTGATTTCTATGTCTCAATATTTGTTGCTTATTGCTCTTGAAACCAATATTAATGAATGTCCTGCTTGTTGGGGGAATGCATCTGCTGTGTATTTTAATTTCCAATGCATATGGAACTCATTGTGTTCCTAACTTCAAGTGGAATTGTGGTTCTCTTTTGATGCAAGAGCATCGCCAACACATCAAGCGAGCCAGCGTGGAAGCGGAGGACAGTTGGACGAGCACCAGCACAAATTTTGAAAATTGCCTTGGAGTTGTTGCGCGATCTTAAATGAGCCATTAAGATGAAGCGCACTTGTATATTGTAATCGTACCTAGAGCCTTTAGCTCTCGTCCTTAGTAGGTAGACGACATTTAAAGTAGTTAATGCAGGTAGATAGAATTTAATTCTAGATTAGACTGTTTGAGAGCGCAAGGGGGAAACATGATATAGACACCCTCATTGTGCATTGTAACATTATCAAGGAAGAGCAAGAGCATGCAGAGAACTGTGTGAAAACACCCATGCACTAATATTTGAATTAATAGAAGAGTTTGATTCAAATTCATGGTTTTGTGTTGTTCTCTGTGTATGGATGTTGAATGTTATGCTCATGAATGTTTACTTCCTATTATAAATTTTGTTTTATATGCTGTGTATATGATTTCATGGTTGAATTGAATTCTAAGGGGAAGAAGGAATGAGTTTCAATTGTTTCTCTATCTGAGCAAGGATTTTCTGCAAGGAGTGTAGTCGAAGTGTCCACAAGGAGTGCGTTGACAAAGGGCTCAGGTAGTTAAACTTTTTTTCTCATTCACCTAGTAGGTGCAGTTGGGCACAAGAGCCGTGCAAAGAGTGCACAGGCCGGGTAAAAATATCAGGGTGGCGAACCTGAGTGAAGCGTCGAGAGACTGCTGCTGCAGGTGTGCACATAGTCGAAGTATTCAAGCACTTGAAAGTGTTTGAAGGTTGTCGCAAGGAGTGCGAGCAAGAGGATTATTTCTGAGAACTTGAAGCCATGGGAAAATCTCAGGAGGTATAGAACCTTCGAGTAATTGCCGAGATAAGCACAGGGAGTTTGGGTCGTGAAGTGTTTAAACAAGTGTCGCAAGTAGTGTGCAGGTGGATGAGTTCTGGGAGGAACACTTGGTCATTCGCATAAATCATCAAGGAAAGACGGACGATCGGAATTCCTTGAGGGGAATTCGCGAAGTCTCGTGAGCCGTTAGATCTCATAGAGGTGCAGGGGAGATACGACGAAGTATTTCCAAAGTTCAAAGCTCAGGAGGGGCAGAATTGTTGATCTGAAGCACAAGGGTCGTTGGATCTATACGAATATCGTGCATCGAGGTTTCATGGGTTGAGACTCCGTAAACATAGTATCAAGAATCGTGAAATCGCGAAACGCGATATCCCGACGAGTAAGAGAACAGTGTGGGGCCACAAGAGTCAGGGTGGTGGATAGGTGGCACGAGTTATCGGAGTTTCGTGGCGAGAAGTCTCGAAGCAATCGCATCAGGATTCGTGATATTGCGAACTTCAAAATGTCGATGGAGTGAAGGACCGTTGAATAGTCAACTCGCACGTGCATCGGGGTTTCGACATATCGGGAGTCGGGAGTCGGTAAAGTAAGTTGTTTGAAATCGTGAGTGGCGAAATTGCGATAGAGAAAACCCCAATAGTAAAGGCGTCAACATTGACTGGATCGACATTCGGGGATTCGAGAGTGCAATGCTCGACCTTTAGATTCGCGAAGTTGCGAGTTCCGATCTCCCGAGTGTAAAGAGGAGATCTCGTGGAGATTTTTGTGGGTGAAAAATTCCTGATAGGAAATTGGAAGAGCCTTATTTTTCTTTGGGCCAGTAGAGAAGAGAAGATCCTGTGAGCAGATGTGCTTGCGGGCGCGCGTCTGCGTCAGTTTGGTATCAGAGCATAGAAATATTCTTTTCTTTCTGTAGCAGAGAAAGAGAATTCACCATGCCACCAAGGAGAGATAGACAATCACCTAATCCAGAGGATAGGGAAATGGCAAGAAGAAGGGGTAGGCAGGTGACAGACCCAGTCATGGAGAGAAAAATGCATGATCTCCGAGCTAGACTCGAAGACATGGAGACAGCGCAAAGACGCACAACCAGTGCAGGGGATCTGAGTGATTCCGAAAGCGAAGTTGAGACTGAACGTGAAGAAGAAGTTGCAGCCGAAGATGCATCAAGCGAGCGTTTGATCAGAGCTATTGCCAGAATGGGTGAAAAATCAAAGATGGACATTCCAGTTTATGAGGGAAACTTGGATGCAGAGGAGCTTCTAGACTGGATTAAAGATCTAGACACATACTTTGACTATGAAGATGTCGAGGAAGACAAGAAAGTCAAGCATGTTGTCACAAAACTGAAAGGACATGCAACATTGTGGTGGGATGAACTACAAGATGACAGATGTTGCAAGGGAAAAAAGAAGATTAAGAGATGGCATCAAATGATCGCAAAGATGAAGGCGAAATTCATCCCCAGGGACTACCAAATTACTCTATTCAGGAGGATGCAGAACCTGAGACAGAAGTTGATGACAGTGAAAGAATACACCGAGGAATTCTATAAACTGAACATCAGGGCAAGTCATTGGGAAAGCGATGATGAAAAAGTTTCCAGGTACATGAATGGACTGAGATATGATATCCAGGACGAGATGAGCATGGTTACCATCCGAACGGTGGAAGATGCTTATCATATGGCTCTTAAAGAGGAGGAGAAGTTGAGCCGAAAGAAAAGTCAAAGGGGCCGAGGCAGAAGCCAGCCCAGAGGCAAAGCAGTTGCCCAGGATAAATACCAGAAGCCCAAGGAGGAATGGAAGAAACCTCCGACTCGACCTGAGAGAGGTGGGACCTCATAGAGAGGGGCATATGTTGAACAACGAGGGTAGCATACTGAGCAGAGAGGAGATTATGCTGACAACAATACTTTTCCTCGTACTAGAGGTAGAGGAAGAGGAAGAGGTGGAGTAATAACATGCTTCACATGTGGAAAGAATGGGCACAAGTCTTACGAGTGTCCAGAGAAAAAGAAAGAAACTGGAGAAACTCACATCGCCGAGGCACAAAGGCGAGATGTTGAGGCAGAAGATGCTGAAGGTGGAAGATCGTTGATGATGCGAAAAGTCCTTTTGACACCAGAGAAAGAGGTGGAAAGTTCAATCCAAAGGACCAAACTTTTCAGGACTGCTTTCAAGACCAAGGATAGGGTATGCAAGGTCATTGTGGAAAGCGGTAGCACAAACAATCTCGTTTCAACTGAGATGGTAGAGAAGCTGGAGTTGGAGACGATTGATCATCCAAGTCCGTATAGAGTTTCATGGCTACAAAAACGATACCAGGTGACTGTCACTAAACAATGCTTGGTTGAATTCAAGATAGAAGAATATAATGATAAGATATTATGTGATGTCATTCCTATGGATGTTTGTCATCTATTGCTGGGTAGACCATGGAAATATGACAAGAATGTGATTCATGATGGGCGAATGAACACATACACCCTGGAGAAGAATTGGAGGACACACATGTTGCTTCCGATAAAGGATAAAGAGGTGAAGCCGGAGGTAAGCAACACTGTACTTCTCATGAGTGGGAAGGAACTTCTGACAGAGGTCAAGAAGAAGGAGGATCCACAGTTCATTGTGGTCAGGAAGCCGAGGATTGTTCTGACTAGCAAAAGAGTGGATGATTTACCAGAGGAGGCTCAGGAACTGCTGAAAGAGTTCGTTGACATTGTAGTGGATGAATTACCTCATTCGTTGTCACCAATCAGGAGTGTGAGTCATCACATTGATCTCATACCAGGAGCCAATTTTCCAAACAAAGCCGTGTACAGGTTGACGCCACAAGAGAATGAAGAGGTTAAGAGGAAAGTCCAGGAGTTGTTGGACAAAGTTTTGGTCAGGGAAAGCTTGAGTCCATGTGTTGTTCCAACAGTACTCAGTCCGAAGAAAGATGAAGGCTGGAGAATGTGTACTGATTCAAGGGCGATTAATAAGATAACCATCAGGTACAGATTTCCATTGCCGAGGATAGATGATCTGATGGGTTTCTTAAGTGGAGCCAAATATTTTTCAAAGATTGATTTGAAAAGCCGTTATCACCCGATCCGCATGAGAGAGGGTGATGAGTGGAAGACAACATTCAAAACCAACGAAGGGTTGTATGAATGGCTTGTTATGTTGTTTGGCTTAACGAATGCACCAAGTACCTTCATGAGGTTGATGAACGAAGTCCCGAGGGAGTTCATCAGGAAATTTCTCATTGTGTATTTAGATGACATATTGATTTACAGTAAATCAGTGGCAGAGCATCTGAAGCATTTGGCTACAGTGATGCAGAAACTACAGCAGGAGAAGCTATTGATAAATATGAAGAAGTCCTCATTCATGAAGACAGAGCTCATTTACTTGGGGTTTGTTATTTCAGAAAATGAGTTGAGGATGGATCCAGATAAGGTGGAATTGATCAAGAATTGGCCATCATCGAAGAGTATATTTGAGGTGAGAATTTTTCATGGATTGGCTAGTTTCTACCGGAAGTTCATCAGGAATTTCAGTGGAATTAGCGCAACGATGATGGACACAGTGAAGAAAAGACACACATATTTTCACTGGACTGAGGAAGCCGAGAAGAGCTTCAATCTGTTGAAGAGGAAGATCACGAAACAACCAATTTTGGTGTTACCGGATTTCCAAAAGACATTCCAGGTGAAATGCGATGCGAGCGGATTTGCAATTGGAGCAGTCTTGAGTCAAGAAGACAGGCCGATAGCATATTTTAGCGAGAAGTTGAACGAAGCAAAATTGAAGTACTCCACTTATGATAAGGAGTTCTATGCTATCATACAGGCATTGAAGAAATTGAGGCATTACTTGATCCCGAAAGAGTTTGTATTGTACAGTGACAATCATGCACTGCAGTTTGTGACTCAACAGGAAAAGTTGAATCAGAAACATGCCAAATGGGTTGAGTATATGCAAAATTTCACTTTTGTGATTAAAGATATTTCTGTTACTGCTAACAAAGTTGCTGATGCTTTGAGCAGAAAGTGTTTGTTGTTGCAGGAGTTCAGAGTCAAAATGTTGGGTTTTGATGATCTCAGGGACATGTACGCAAATGATCAGGATTTTGGAGAGGCGTATGAAGCAGCTGAGAACCCAATTCTCAGAGATAGAAGCCAGTGCACAGACTATATGATCCAGGAAGGGTTACTGTTTAGAGGCAATCGACTGTGTCTTCCGAAATGCTCCATGAGGGAGAATTTGCTGAAGGAGAAACACAGTGGAGGATTGGCAGGGCACTTTGGTCATGACAAGACGTTCGCAAAGCTGAATGAGTCATACTTTTGGCTAGGAATGCGAGCAGATGTCAAGCGATTTGTAGATAGGTGCAGAATTTTCCAACATTCAAAGGGAAGGAAGCAAAATGCAGGGTTTTATCAACCATTTCCCATACCAGAAAGGATGTGGGATGCGATTAGCATGGATTTTGTATTGGGGTTGCCAAGGACACAAAGAGGTTGTGATTCAATCTTTGTGGTGGTGGATAGATTTTCCAAAATGGCACACTTCATTCCATGTCAGAAGACCAGTGACGCAACTCACATTGCCAATCTGTTCTTCAAAGAGGTCATTCGACTTCATGGGTTGCCGAGAAGCATAGTTTCGGATCGAGATACAAAATTCATAGGGAATTTTTGGAGGACCTTATGGAAGAAGTTGGGAACTAACTTGGAATTTAGTTCAACTTATCATCCTCAGACGGATGGACAAACATAAGTGGTAAACAGAAGTCTGGGAGACTTGCTGAGAAGCTTCGTGACAGAGAACCATACCGAGTGGGACCGCATATTGTCGCAGGCAGAATTCGCGTATAATGACTCAGTTAACAGGAGCATAGGGAAAAGTCCATTTCATATTGTTTATGGTATGCAGCTGAGGGGAATTTCTAAACTGAGGGATTCAGAACAGACTGTGACTAGGAGCGCTAGTGCAGAAGAGTTCGCAGAAGCGATGAAGGGACTTCACAGTCAGGTGAAGGAGTGACTACAGAATTCAAGTCAGGAGTATAAGCGCAGGGCAGATCAACATAGAAGACAACTTCAATTTGAGGTTGGTGATCTGGTTCTGGCACATTTACGAAAAGAAAGGTTCCCGAGAGGAACATATAATAAGTTAAAGATGAAGAAAATTGGGCCATGTAGGGTCTTGAAGAAATTTGGGGTGAAGGCTTACGAGATTCAATTACCCGATGGGATCGGAATTTCTCCGATATTCAATATCTCGGATTTGTACCCATATAAAGTTGGAGAAGCAGAGACTGGAACTGAGCAGCCAGTGATCCAGTGGGAAAAGCAGATGCCAGTTGCAGATAAGCCGCAGATGGAGAGAATACTGGACAAGAGAATTGGCAAGAAGACCAGAAGAAAACAATACTTTGAGTATCTGGAAGAATCATCCAGTTGAAGATGCCATCTGGGAGATTGAAGCAGAAATACAGAAGCATGGACAAACTGTGCAGGAGCTCATGGACATGAGCCCATGAAAAGTTTCAAGCGAGGGAGTATGATGCAGGAGAATCGCCAACACATCAAACGAGCTAGCGCGGAAGCAGAGGACAGCTGGACGAGCGCCAGCACAAATTTTGAAAATTGCCTTGGAGTTGTTGCCCGATCTTAAATGAGCCATTAATATGAAGCGTACTTGTATATTGTAATCAGACCTTGAGCCTTTAGCTCTTGTCCTTAGTAGGTAGATGACATTTAAAGTAGTTAATGCAGGTAGATAGAATTTAATTCTAGATTAGATTGTTTGAGAGCGCAAGGGGGAAACGGGATATAGACACCCTCATTGTGCATTGTAACATTATCAAGGAAGAGCAAGAGCACGCAGAGAACTGTGTGAAAACACCCATGCACTGATATTTGAATTAATAGAAGAGTTTGATTCAAATTCATGGTTTTGTGTTGTTCTCTGTGTATGGATGCTGAATGTTATGCTCATGAATGTTTACTTCCTGTTATAAATTTTGTTTTATATGCTGTGTATATGATTTCATGGTTGAATTGAAGTCTGAGGGGAAGAAGGAATGAGTTTCAATTGTTTCTCTGTCTGAGCAAGGAGTGCAATCGAAGTGTCCGCAAGGAGTGTGTTGACAAAGGGCTCAAGTAGTTAAACTTTTGTTCTCATTCACCTAGTAGGTGCAGTTGGGCACAAGAGTTGTGCAAGGAGTGCGCAAGCCGGGTAAAAATATCAGGGTTGCTAACCTGAGTGAAGCGTCGAGAGAATGTTGCTGCAAGTGTGCGCAGAGTCGAAGTATTCAAGCACTTGAAAGTGTTTGAAGGTTGCCGCAAGGAGTGCGAGCAAGAGGCTTCTTTCTGAGAACTTGAAGCCGTGGAAAAAGCTTAGGAGGTATAGAACCTTCGAGTAATCACTAAGAGAAGCACAGAGAGTTTGGTCTGTGAAGTGTTTAAACAAGCATCGCAAGTAGTACGCAGGTGGATGAGTTCTGGGAGGAACACTTGGTCATTCGTAGGAATCATCAAGGAAAGATGGACGGTCAGAATTCCTTGAGGGGAATTCATGAAGTCCCATGAGCCGTTAGATCTCATAGAGGTGCAGGGGAGATACGGTGAAGTATTTCCAAAGTTCAAAGCTCAGGAGGGGCAGAAACATTGATCTGGAGCACAAGGGTCATTGGATCTATACAGATATCGTGCATCGGGGTTTCGTGGGTTGAGACTCCGTAAACATAGTATCAAGAATCGTGAAATCACGAAATGCGATATCCCAGCGGGTAAGAGAACAGTGTGGGGCCACAGGAGTCAGGGTGGTGGACATGTGGCATGAGTTATCGAAGTTTCATGGCGATAAGTCCCGAAGCAATCGCATCAGGATTCGCGATATTGCGAACTCCGAAATGCCGATGGAGTGAAGGACCGTTGAATAGTCAACTCACACGTGCGTCGGGGTTTCGGCATATCGGGAGTCAGGAGTCGATAAAGTAAGTTGTTTGAAATCACAAGTGGTGAAATCGTGGTAGAGAAAACCTCGATAGTAAAGGGGTCAACGTTGACTAGATCGACATTCAATGATTCAAGAGTGAAATGCTCGACCATTGGATTCACGAAGTCGTGAGTTTCGATCTCCCGAGTGTAAAGAGGATATCTCGTGGAGATTTTTGTGGGTGGAAAATTTTCGATAGGGAATTGGAAGAGCCTTAGAGTTCTTCGGGCCAGTAGAGAAGAGAAGATCCTATGAGCAGACGTGCTTGCGGGCGCGCGTCTGCGTCATCTTTACTTTCCATTGCACATAGCACTCAATTTTTGGACCATAATAAATTAAAGGCAAGGGCTTGGAAAAATGTTGCATTGCAAACGAAGGATGCAATACACCCTCCACAAAGACACCCATAAATGAGACAATATGAACCCTTGATATTCCAGGAACCCTATTCCCAAAGTTCTTACCCCCATCCCTTGACTTGGGGATTGGTCTACCCAATAGGGCACCATGACACCCCTCCCATACCTAAATTGAGCAAAAATTATAAGGCCTTTGAGTATTTTCTCAGTTTGAAAAGGGGGGATTTGATGCAAATGTTTGGGTGGTTCTTGTATTAAATATGGCTTACTTGGAATGATACATGTGACTTGTGGACCCTTGGAGGGCATACTTGTTGTCTTTGCAGGACCTTTCGCATAGGATGGATGCTAGACCCCACACATGGGGCACCATTGATGATGAACGTTGCAACTTGAGGATGGAGGATGTTTCCTTTGGAGGCACCCAAAAATTTCTAGAGGATGATATTGCACCGCCTTCCACTTGGATGTTGGCATTTGGAGGCCTAGGACGTCACCCATTACCCCTTGACGTCACCATTGAGCTAGGGTTTGTTGGATCACATGGTGGTTGGACAGGAGGAGACCATGGCATGACACATTGGCATGTGAGAGCATGACACATGGCCTTTGGAGGCCCAATGTTCCACCATTTCATCTTTGACTTCACATTTATGATACCTACGTCACCCTTCTAGGGCATGACGCCACCTTATTAGGGTTTATTTTGATGTAATTTTTATATTTTTGGAATTTATGAAAAGATAATTAAGGGGTCAACCCCTCTTGTAGAGACATGAATTTTCATTGGAGTCCCTTGAATGGATATGGTTTCCATATAAACATGGTTAGCCAAATTTAATTTTGAATCATCACATCCTTTCACCATTTGAGAGAGAGTACTTCTAATTTTTTTGTTATCTAAGGGTTAT
Organism: Picea engelmannii; assembly: GCA_009831015.1. Taxonomy (NCBI): domain Eukaryota; kingdom Viridiplantae; phylum Streptophyta; class Pinopsida; order Pinales; family Pinaceae; genus Picea; species Picea engelmannii. The sequence goes on along the minus strand of ML784546.1, from coordinate 429,921 downwards.
TGGCTTTTTTCTCTAGTGCGCTATCTCTTGGAGGTCAAGTGTGGATGTTTATTTGCTTATTTTTGGATGGTATTTCTGCAATCAGGGTTTTTTATTTTCATATCTTGGTGAAGTAAGTAAATTTCTGAAAATTTATCTCATGTTATTTAATGTTTCATGGTTAATATTTACTTTTTCATATTTAAGATCTTGATTGGAAAAACCCTAAGATAGGAGCATAAGTGCTTCCTCCTCTTACAAAGTTAAGATTATCCAAAGTTTGTGAAGGAAACCCTATGTAGGGTTAGACTCCTAAATCCCTAAAGTGCTATCACTTTAGGGTTTTAACCCTAAACTCTTGATTTTTGACCTAGGTGAAGCTACAAGAAGGGAGAAAAGGTTATAGGGCCCAAAATTCCTTGCACCCAAGAAATTCTCCTCCTCAAGATTCAATCTCTAAGGCCCTAATGTTATATCACCTTATAGATTCCTTCCTACCTCTTGGTTTCATCTAGATCAAGTTCCAATACTAGTTGTGTTTTTTGTTGTAAAGAATCCATAGCCTTAAGGCACTAACCATTAAATCTCTCTTGTGGTGAAAGTCATCAATGAATTCTCAAACTTCATTCTCTTAAAATTCCTACGAACTGTACTAACACTAACTCGAGCAAAATCACTAATAAACTTTCCATTGTTGAAATTTTTTTCTACAACCATACTAACTTAATCTAATTTGCTACATACATTGCTTTAATTGTGACCTAACATACTCAGAAATTGCATCTAACAATTGGATGATGTTCTATTGAGTTAATGCTAAGTTTTCATGGTAAATTATTGAAATTCTGAAGTATATTTTTTGTTGTTGTTATAATTTATCTATTGTTGTTGTACTACTCTAATCTATTGCAATTTCATAACAACCATAGTGATATTTGTTTTCTAGTGTCATAAAGAGGTATTACTTGCATACTTGTACGCGTAAATAATCATCTATATGATATAAGTGTTCTTGTTCTGGAAGGTACTCAAAGAAGCTTCATACCTCTCTTTTCCTTTGACCTAGACCTTGAATTAGGTGATCAAGAGAGGGGATGGTAGGCTTGGATAAAAAAACTTGCTACTTTGATTCCTTGAGGTCATCGGGGAAGCCTCCCTTGTGGTGGACCTCCTCCATCAATAAAACATGGGATTTATTACTAAGGTTATAGTGGTAGGTAGTTACACAATATTTGATGATCTTGTGTTGGGATTTACACAATGACAAATTGTGCAATAATATGTTGGCGCCCTTGCCGGGGAGGATTGAGTTATTCTCCTCAATGACATATCTTTGGTAAAAAATTCCTGAAGCGCTTATCTCTCAAGTTTACTTGGCGACTCCATTGAGGGTATTTCCCTCAACTTCCTTTGATGATCCAAGGGGGATCATCTGGCGACTCCAATGACATATTCCAAGGTGTCATCCTACTCTTAAATTTGTAATATTGTGTATTTTCAAGTGATGGAATTATGGACGTTGGACACTTCACATAATGTTTCCCTCCCTGGATATTGAAGATATTATAGAATACCCAAATCACTTTTTTCTTGGTTGGGTGAATAATTGTCCAAAATTTGATGAAGACCCATCCTTGGCTATTCCTCATGTTGTTAATTTCTTAAAGTATGTTTCAAAGATAAATGTAACACATCAGGATATGCTAATAGGACTATTTTTTTTATCTCTAGAAACAAGACAAAGGGATTGGGTTGAGCATGTATTTCGTCCAAAGAGTATATCTTCTCTTGAAATCTTCATTGATCAATTCCTCAAAAGGTGGGCCCCGAGAACATAAATTTATGAAGACATTTTCCACAATTTCAGGGTGGCCCTCCAAAGTGAAGGGTTACTTTCTAACCTTGATAAGGGAGAAGAAGAATCCATTCACGAACAAGAATTTGAAGAGGAGATTCATGAAGAGGGTCACCAATCCCTTGAAGAGGAGTAAGAATTACTTCATGATCCTATTGAAGGCAATGAAGACTTTGATTTTGAAGAAGAGGCTCCTCATGAAGACGAAGTATTGATGTTTTCTCCTCCATTTGATGAAATTATCCAAGCCTCCATTCCTCCTACACAAGAAAAAGAGAGTGTGGTGAGTTATACTCCTTTCCAAGTTTTTGATGATGCTCTATTCTATGATTTGGAAAGTGAAGAAGTGATAAAGGAACTCTTGGATGCGCTAGACCCTTCATGTTGTAATAAACATGATGTCATTGAGAATATAGATTAATTTATACATGTCGGGAGACGTGAATAAGATGTGATTTGTCTTGGTGATGATCCCATGTATGACATTGAAGGTCATTTTCAATTGTTTTTCTTAAAACAACCATATGTGATTGCTAAAGATTTGGAATATTGGCAACATGAAGATGACATGATTACAAATTTGTTCCAACCACCTAGGGATGAATTTTTGTAGCATTCTCATGATGATTTTTTATCATGCCCTGGGGGGTTTGATATATATTTTTCTAAGTGTTAGCACTCTGTAAATTTCGTCCAGCTCAATAGACAAACGACATAGGTAACTTTTTCAACAAGCTTTAGAGCTGAGGCACTAGCCTGCTCAACTTAGAGAGGGCTCTCTCATGTCACTGGGTATTCCTTTGATGCACAATGGCTAGATTCGGTTTGTTTTGGGGGAGTTTGATAAAATTTCTGAAGAAATGAAGATAACATTTGGGCTATGGAGTCAAGAATAAACGATGCATCAACAAATCATGAAAACCATTAAGAGGAAAAGGATAAATGAGGTGATTATTCTAAGTTTATATCTGAGGTTTGCATGGTATTAGAGGAAAAAGAAACATATAAATGCATCAGAGCATATTAAAATGAATTCTGAATTGGTTAAGAAGAAATACACATAACCTAAATTGCTAAGCAAAGAGCATCATGCGATGAATTTTGGGCTTTTGATTCTCCAATTTAGACAGATGAAAGTGTAAATGAAATAAAAGATCACATGAATTACATACTATGAAAGAAGAAAAAACTCATATCACAGCCAATTAGAATCTTTTCGTAAACAATTCAAAAATCAACTTCTGCATTTGTATATTCATTCTAGCTCCCGAATTTTACAAAGTCTTCCTGCTCAGAGGGTAGAATCCTCTTTTCTCCATCATTTCTATATCCTCAAGATGATATATATAGGGGATTCACTGTAGGATTCAAAAATATTAAACTTCCTCATAGTTCTAAAAATAGAGGTCAGTTACAAAAAGAGTAAAGTGTAACGACAATTTTCCTACATTACAGGGATCATTACAAACAAGTATGACATATCTGGGGCTTTTTTCTTCAAACTCCATATGTCCAAAATTTGTTGGAACATACTCAATTCTACTTGAGAATTTATTCCAGCTTGGCGATTTCCTCCTTTAGAGTGCTCAACTAGGCTAGTTGATTTTCCCCAATGCTTTCGACCGCCTCAGCTCTGATTTTTGTCTTCTCTCGTTTTCTCCACTTCTTCTTCATTGCTCGCTTGCAGAGTTCATCTGCATGTCTGTTGATGATTAGGTCCCTCATAACAAGATTTAATCTGACCCCTGATTTTGGTTCTTCCGCAGGATTAGTATGGAATTTGGTTTCTAATATCTGCGTAATCATCCTTTCTTTCTTACTCATTGATAAAATTTCCATGCTAGTTGAAAACTCTGTTTTAATGGATACTGTTTGATTGGCTTGGTCCATGTATTTCAATTTTACAGAGACCATGATTTTTGTTTTCCTTAACTCTACAGAAATCTAAAAGTCAATTCAGTTTGAGATTATTTCTCTTACGAATGAGACGACGATTGCTTGGAGTAGAATAACACCACCCATATTTGAAGATTGGTAGTCCTCGAGTTCTAATCTTGAATTTTTGATAGGATTAATTTCAGATACGTTGGTTTTCCATGCTTCACCAATATATTTCGAATGATGAGCCTTTGAGTTATTTATCCGACGACGTTCACCTTAAATTTTCAGACGGGAAGTACCTGAACGAGTGACGTGAGCTAATTTGACTAGCCATCACCTTCCCCAACATGAAATGTTGATTTGACATATTAGGCCATGTGACATCGGGGATTTTTGGAAAATGGTTTCAGGCAGACTGATTTTCGCCTCGATGTACCTATGAGGGTGCCACGCGTCCACGAATAAAACCACAGTAGTTTTCCCTTACCTGCCTTCGCATAATTAAATTCCATGTTATTTCACCGCCCAATATGGGTCTCGACCGTTGATCTAGGTTGCTTCAAGATCCATGGTCTGTCGTATCATATCCTCTGCGCTCTCACTATATTTTTCCATAGGCCACCATATATGTCCCGGGCTTCCAAATCGCGCCATGTCTTCACATCTCTTTAGTCCTCTGCTAAATTTAAAACTCAAATTTCAAGCATAATTGTTATGGTGATAACATAGGCTCCAACTGGAGATGCTATCCTCCCTGTGAGGTATCAAAGAACTGTAGACCCGGTGCCTGATCCATTGGGATGCTCCCAAAATATGTGTGTGTACCCTGCTCCGACCTGTTACTAGTGTATGCCTAAAACCAAACTCTACACACTACTCTCAAATGGACACTGAACACTGAATACACTGCTAAAATCTAACTGTACACACTACTGGAAATATAAAACAATGTTTGAACAACAAGCTTATTTACACACTCCTACCTACCCTAACTGCTGAAAAGGACTATCAACCAAGTGAAATCATAATTTCAATACAACCATGACAACATTCTATCCATTGTTCGTTTTCTTTGCACTTGTTTTCTCCGAAGTTTTTTTGCTGGTGATTCGTTCAAAATTTTACCTATAATTCCAATTCTTAAAAAGTTTGAAGAGCCTGGAATATTCACTCCCTCCAATAGGGTCGCAAATGGATCTTCTAAAGTATGCACAAAATAATCATCATGTTTCACTCCTTCCACTGCATTTTTGTTATCAGGTGATTCAACTTGTTCACTTCTATTGAAAAAATGACAGATTTGTTGAGAAGTCTGGGAGTAAGAATTTCTTGAGTCATAAGGAAACCATGACTGGAGAACATCATCTGGTGTAAAAAAACTCATATTTGATACATACATTGATTTGTTTCAATCCACTATTATTGGTAGATTCTGACTATAAATCTTTTCCATATAATGTGTCTTGGTATCATGAGTCATATGAAGGAACGTTTCCTTTTTAGGAGTCAAGACAGAAAAGTAAGCTTCATCCACAAGTGTTTTTGTTGTTGTTTGGAGTCTCTATATATGAAGTCTCAAAATTTTCATCAATGTCTAGGTCGCTTAGAAATAGGATCACAACGTCATTTTCAAGGGAAGAAAGGCAACCTTGAAATACTTTGTCTTGCCGAGAATATTTTCGAACATCTACATTAGTTTCAGGAGAGGGAAAATGATCTTTAATAACAATTCCTTGGTCAAATTCTTCTTTAATCTGATGGTCAAGCATGGGTTGCAACTCCAAATTGAAATACCTTTCCAAGTAATGATTGTTTAATGCATGTGAGTGTAGTTGGTGTTCTTCAATGATAACTATATTTTCATGTAAAAAAGTACTATTGTGAATGTAGTAAGAACTCCTTGTTTCCTTTGGAATCCCATGATCTGATTTTAACCATTCAAAAGAAAAAAATAATGGAAGAGAGATTTTATTTGTAAGTCCATTGCTTTCTTCACATTCAACGTCATGCTCATATTATTTCTGACTTGAAACATTACAGACATTTTGTTTCAATAGTTCAAATGAGGAAAAACACAATGGCCAGGTTCTGTTACCTGACTCAAAACCTCCTTTATTTTCTCCACTATATTCATAGGTACCATATTCAATTTCTTTGGATTGCTGGACATGCTCATTTCCATCTTTATCTTCGACCAATGACAACACTTTTGAATTGACAAGATCTTCTACAAAACAAGTAATAGGGTCATCAAGTGCATGAGAAGAGTGTTGCAATATCTTGTCAATTTGTTTCGTTGGTTTAGTGTGATTTTTCATCAGCAAAAATTCATTTGCCTCAATAATGATCTCATAATTTTCTTTCAACAATTTAAATATAGCAAAGCACAGGGGTAGAGAATTTTCTTCAGCTGATCCAAGACTTGGCCCCTTGTGACTGTGATACGTAGGTTGATTTATCTCATTGTACTGTTGAAAAGAGACGTCTTCAACAATACAATCGTCCTCATATTTGTCATATACAAGAAAATCATCAACATATGCAATGTCATCTAACAAGAAGAAAGTTGGAACCTTGATATGTTCTTCAACAAACTGATTTTCAAACTCATCCTCTTGACTGTTTACGAAAGAATACATAAAATAATCAGCCCCCAACTTATCATGGGATAAAGAAACAACTAAATCAACAATTCCTCTCTCAACAAGTGGAAAATAGTTTTTTGCAGAATCATTTGCATTAAAAATTTCAAGAGGGCCGATCTAGGTGGATATCGGTGGCCACCCACCTTTTCCGACTGGCTCAAAACAGTTTTCTGGCAATTTTGACAATTTACTATTTTTAGCAGTTTTTAACTTCTGGGACCATTTTGAGGGCCCAAATGAAGGTTTTTTGAGATAGAGGTTCTAAATGATATATGAAGGAATAATTGAGCCCCCAAAATGAATCTCCTCAACAATACCTTTCCAACGATATATCACACGCCTAAAACGGAGATCGTATGCGAAAGTTGCGACCCCGGGAAGTTGATGTACTCACTTACCCAAACGGGGCCCACATGACTTTTGGCGCTTCATCTCCTAGGGTTAGGTTTTTGGATGTCTAGGTTTTTTGGCATTCCTATTTATTGTAAAAAGGCCTTCAGAGCCTCATTGTAACCATCTTCTTGTGAATTCGAGTAACCGTCACATCTCTTCTCAGAGATAAGCTGCCACCATTCTAGCGAGTCTTTCACTCTGTATTTTTACAGTCTCTATACATTTCTTTCATTAATAGAAATTGTGTATTACTGTATATTTTTGTTTATGGTTGCATATATGATACATTTATGTTATCTTATTTAATATCTATGATATCTCTATGCATTTATTTATTATATCTCCGCTCACATTCCGTGCCGAAAATAATTTGGATCAGTGGTATCAGAGCAGGCTGCTCTTGATCGTTTTTTCAATGCATGTCCCCAACGAAGTCCGAGTATAGAAAGTTCGCTCTTGTTCTTTTCTCTCTTGAAGACAATCGCTCTCACACACCCAAGAAACCCTCAATGGTGGAAGAAAATAAAAACGACAGAGCAAACGATCCTATCAATCTATTGCTTGAGCAAGCTCTCACGCGACAGAGGGACGGAATGATGGAGAATTTTGCCCACACCCTTCAACGCCTGCCGATAACAACAGGTGCGTCTTCATCAAGCGACCACTTTGGAGGCACCTCGCCTTTCAAGGTACAACTTAATTTTGATATTCCTGTATTTGAAGGACATATAGATGCAGAAGCCCAAGAAAAATGGTTAACTCTGCTAGAAGGTTATTTCTCTGTTCACAATTTTTCCGACAAAGAAAATATCACCTTCGCACTCCTTAAAGCTCTCCCTCATGTCAAACATTGGTGGGAAACTTACTGGGAGCAAAGTTCCACAGAGG
>ML784546.1:393802-422084 GCA_009831015.1 Picea engelmannii | reverse complement strand
CCTCATGTCAAACATTGGTGGGAAACTTACTGGGAGCAAAGTTCCACAGAGGAGTCTGGAATATATGGGGTCGATCCCACTTGGGATTTTTTTGTGGATGCAGTAAAGGAACAATATTACCATGTTGGCAACTATGAGGACCAGTACATGAGATGGACCACACTACAACAATAGAGGGGCCAAGTAGTTCTGGAGTTCACCAATACCTTCCATACCTTGCACACCAAGTTGGGTATCAAAGACTCCGAGCGAAATTTGGTTCTGAAATACTATGGGGCTCTACACAGACACATCCAAACTGGAATGGATTTTTTGGACATCTGATCACTTGGTGATGCTTATTGATATGTTGTTAAAATCGAGCAGAAATTTAAGCACCAGAAAAAATGGGAGTTCAGGTCTGCAAATTCGAAACAACCGAAGTATGACAAAGACAACCCTAACAAACAGTATCTCGAAAACCAGTCCAAGACACAAGAAAAGAAGGGTCACGGGAAGACAAAGAAGGACACCAAAAAATGGTGTGAGTTCCACAAAAGCCCCTGGCACAACACCGATGAATGTCGCTCAAAATAGTCATTGGTGGTTGAGATCAAAGACAAAGATCTGAACCCTGATTCAGAATCTGATTCTGAAAATAATGGTAAAGAACAGATCATTGACATGGACCCCACTGCTATTGTCACGACTGCAACAATTCAACCAGAAGAACCAACAGATCCTGAAGAGGGGGAGCACATTTTTCATTCACAGATGTGGGTGAAGGGGACCTCGCTGCATTTTATTGTTGATAGTAGAAACCAAAAGAACCTCATCTGAGTAGAGGTCGTCAAACAGTTGGGATTGTCGACAACACCACACCCGCAGCCATACAACATCGGGTGGCTTCGCCAAGGACAAGATCTCTGTGTCGGCCAAAAATGTCGATTTTCATACGACATCCAACCCTTCAAGGATGAGGTATTATGTGATGTTTCCCCACTGGATGTATGTGATGTTCTCTTGGGCCAACCATATATGTAGAAGTACCATGTTGTTTATGAGTCTCGACCCCACAATGTCATTGTTTCTCTGGGGGGTCATCTCTACAAAATACCAGAGGTAGTTCCAAATATTGTTCCACCTAAAAAGTGTCGCAAGGTAGTATCTCATACTGCAAAATTTAGCTTCTTCACAATCTATTCAAAAGGAGAACAAAAGGACACTGTAACCACTACAGCCTCGCCCCAAGCACCTTCTATCAAACATAAGCAAGTTGATAAGGTTGCAGCAAAGTGAAAAGATTCCTTCTGCACATCGTCCTCTCATGTAGCCCGATTTGTTGAATGGCCTCAGCCTCAACATGTTTGTGACAAACTTCCACAAACTGAGCAACGCAACGTCTCCAGCAAGGCAGGCAACTCACCAAGATGTGGGTTCAACAAACATTTTTCCCTCTCCCCCAGGAACTCAACACAATGGATACCATTGCTTCTTAATGAGGGAGGATTGATCCAAGTGGATATCGATGGCCACCCACCTTTTTCGACTGGCTCAAAACAGTTTTCTGGCAATTTTGGCAATTTACTATTTTTAACAGTTTTTAACTTCTGAGGCCATTTTGAGGGCCCAAATGAAGGTTTTTCGAGATAGAGGTTCTCAATGATAGACAAAGGCATGATTGAGCCCCAAAAATGAATCTCCTCAACAATACCTTTCCAACGAGCTATCACATGCCTAAAACGGAGATCGTATGTGAAAGTTATGACCCAGGGAAGTTGATGTACTCACTTACCCAAACGGGGCCCACATGACTTTTGGCGCTTCATCTCCTAGGGTTAGGTTTTTGGATGTCTAGGGTTTTTGGCATTCGTATTTATTGTAAAAATTTCTTCAGAGCCTCATTGTAACCATATTCTTGTGAATGCGAGTAGTTGTCACATCTCTTCTCAGAGATAAGCTGCTACCATTCTAGCGAGTCTTTCACTCTGTATTTTTACAGTCTCTGTACATTTCTTTCATTAATAGAAATTATGTATTACTGTATATCTGTGTTTCTGGTTGCATCTATGATACATTTATGTTATCTTATTTAATATCTACGATATCTCTGTGCATTTCTTTATTATATATCCGCTCACATTTCATGTCGAAAATAATCTGGATCAAGGGCATATGCTTTTATCAAATTTCTTCTCAAGATTTAAATCAACCGCTTTCTGTTCCTACTCATTGTCAGTTTCTTTAGCATCTAACTTCTCATCCTAAACCTGTTCACATGCTTGAATATTGTGCTGAATCTCCTTAGCATCATTAAACATTTGTTGTAAGGACTCATATCTCCTTTCCATCAGAAGAAAAGACAAATTTGGATGAAGAGTTGTTGTATAATGGAGCATGGAAGCAACTTCAATGGGTTGAATTTCATTGGGCAAATTGTAATAAATATTGGAAAACATTCTACCTAATATATAAATAGTTTCATTGCTCTATCTTTTCAAGGCATAGAACTCTAGAAATTCTAGATCTAAAGATTTTTTCTTGCCCCAAAACTTAAAAAAAACACTATTCAACTCCTCCCATGAGATAATTGTCTATGGTTACAAATGTTTGAACCAGTCTTTGGTGTCCCCTTTCAAGGATTGAGAGAAGGCCCTCATACAGACATCATCATGGTCAATCTTAAACAAATCTACAAAATGTTCAAACCCTAGGATGTGCTTTTCAGCTGAGATGCCATCAAGTTCCCCATCAAACACAGGTAGATACTCATAGTATTTTGGAGGGAAATCATGGAGAAATTGTGGTAACTTCAAGGGTGTGTATCTATGTTGGGTCTTGGAGGACGTTGGAGCAAGTACAGGAGGGGAAATATCAGCCTTGACTTCATGGGGCTCATCAACTTGGTCATGATCATCACATAACCCAGATGGAATTTTTTTTATCGAAATTAGTGATACAGTGAGGATATGAATGCACAACTTTAAGAGGAGGACACACAATTTCAAGATTATCTAGATCATCATTATAATTCAGCAGGTAAAGAAAAACTCATCTAGTATTTTCATGAAAGGACCAGAGGCAATTTATAACAAATAGTAAAATGCCTTGGAAAGAATCCCATTTTAAGTACCTGTTTTCTTCCATAATGCCTTTTCATATCTATGTCAAGGGATCTCATCTTCCAATGGAGTCACCAATGATGTTTTGGAAGCTGGATTCTGCATTGAGAGTGGAGTCTCCATTGAAAATTTAAAATTTCTAGATTCTTCTACCAGTGGAATCACCTTCAAACTGATTTTTTTTTATGTGTGGAGTCGCCAGAGAAGGGATAAAACCAATATGTGCCTAAGTGTCTACTGCTCTTAGACCTTAGAACTCAATCGTGTCGTTCTTCCCAGAGAAAAATTACCAATTTCATCCCCAGCAAAGATGTCATAATGTTAGCACTCTATAAATTTCATCAGGCTAAATAGAAAAACGACAGAGGTAACTGTTTCAACCAGCTTTAGAGCTGAGGCACTAGCCTGCTCAACTCAAAGAGGGCTCTCTCATGTCACTAGGTATTCCTTTGATGGACAATGGCTAGATTTGGTTTTTTTTGGGGGATTTTGATAAAATTGTTGAAGAAATGAAGATAACATTTGGGCTATGGAGTCAAGAATGAACGATGCATCGAAAAATCATGAAAATCGTTAAGAGGAAAAGGATAAATGAGGCGATGATTCTGAGTTTATATTTGAGGTTTACATGGCATTAGAGGAAAAAGTAACATATAACTGCATCAGAGCATATTAAAATGAATTCTGAATTGGTTAAGAAGAAATACACATAACCTAAATTGCTAAGCCAAGAGAATCGTGCGATGAATTCTGGGATTTTGATTCTCCAATTTAGACAAATGAAAGTGTAAATGAAATAAAATATCACAGGAATTACATACTATGAAAGAATACATAACTCATATCATAGCTAATTAGAATCTTTTCGTAAACAATTCAAAAATCCGCTTCTACATTTGTATATTCATTCTAGATCGTGAGTTTTACAAAGTCTTCCTGCTCAGAGGGAAGGCTCCTCTTTTCTCCATCATTTCTATATCCTCGGGATGATATATATAGGGGATTCACTGTAGGATTCAAAAAGATTAAACTTCCTCATATTTCTAAAAATAGAGGTCAGTTGCAAAGAGATTAAAGTGTAACGACAATTTTCCTACATTATAGGGATCGTTACAAACATGTCTGATATATCTAGGGACTTTTTCTTCAAACACCATATGTCCAAAATTTGTTGCAACATAATCAATTCTACTTGAGAATTTATTCCATCTTGGTGATTTCCTCCTTTAGAGTTCTCAACCAGGCTAGTTGATTTTCCCCAACGCTTTCGACCGCCTCAGCTCTGATTTTTGTCTTATGTCGTTTGCTCTGCTTCTTCTTCATTGCTCGCTTGCAGAGTTCATCCACGTGTCTGTTGATGATTAGGTCCCTCATAATAGGATTTAATCTAACCCCTGATTATGGTTTTGTCGCAGGATCAATATGGAATTTGGTTGCTAATATCTGTGCAATCATACTTTCTTTCTTACTCATTGATAAACTTGCCATGTTAGTTGAAAACTCTGTTTATTGGATACTTCTTGATTGGCTTGGTCCATGTATTCCAATTTTGCAGAGACCATGATTTTTGTTTTCTTTAACTCTACAAAAATCTGAAAGTCGATCCAGTTTGAGATTATTTCACTTATGAATGAGACGACGATTGCTCGAAGTAGAATAATGCTACCCATATTTGAAGATCATTAGTCATCGAGTTCTAATCATGAATTATTGACAAGATTACTTGAAGGTACGTTGATTTTCCATGCTTCACCAATCGATTTTGAATGATGAGCCTTTGAGTTAGTTATCTGACAATGTTCACCTGACATTTTCGGATGGGAAGTACCTGAACGAGTGACATGAGGTGATTTGACTAGACGTCACCTTCTCCCACACAAAATTTTGATTTGACATATTAGGCCACATGACATCGAGGCTTTTGGGAAAATGGTTTTAGGCAGACTGATTTTCGCCTTGATGTACCTCTGAGGGCACCACGCGTCCATGAATAAAACCGCAGTAGTTTTCCTCGGCCCACCTTCGCATAATTAAATTTCATGCTATTTCACCGCCCGATATGGGTCTCGGCAATTGATCTGGGCTCTTCAAGATCCACGGTCTATCGGATCATCTCCTCTGCACTCCCGCTATATTTGTCCACATGCCGCCATATATGTCATGGGATTCCAAATCGTGCCATGTCTTCACATCACTTTAGTCCTCTGCTAAATTTCAAACTCGGATTTCAAGCATAATTGTTATGGTGATAACACTAAGAACTTGGATGTACTATACGAAGAAAACTTTCAACCACCGTTGTGCTCCAATTTAAATGAGGGTAAGGACATGATTATCTGGGAGCAAGATTTTTGTAATAATATTTTCCATCCTCATATTTCTATGCCACTGAGGATGTATCTGGGAAACACATTACTTGTCTAAGGTTGTCTCCAGGGAAATTTGTTTTCTTAGAATTTAAGGGTAGGTTGGACACTTGAAGAAGAAGTTTGACATCTCAATATTTCAACCTCCCCTTGAGTAATTATCAATCATCCTCCATATTCTTGTTCATCCCTTCTCAAGCTTCGGGGAGTGAACAAATCAAGAGTAGTTAACCTTCAGAGTATTTGAGCTAGCCTTATGAGTCTTTATCTTGTCACAACCCCAATCAAAGATGGATTGAGCATTCTTGTGGGAATGTAACTTGGCATAATTTTGTCCCTCCCTCCCACCTCCATGAGTTTGATTTTATGATTAGATATGATATAATGACTTCCCTAACTGGTGACATTTTTTTCCTTGACTTATATTTATGTTGCTTTGTGATGAAGCACAGAGGTAGATATTTTGAAACAATGCTAGAATGGTTTTACTGGTTATATGATTATACCTAGCATTTCAACTGCAATAGATTAGAGTAGGTAGGGTAGGAATTTTTATTTGGCATTTCATTTGTATATATGTTTCATCTTGCATATCATACTAGTACAGTTGCATTTAGATTGGATTTGCATACATGTTATTGATTTGCATATTTTCTTTCTTGCATCATTGCATATTGCTATGTTACACTTGCATGATTTGCATGCTCATATCGATATGTTAGAATAAAATAAGAATTTTTTTCTTTTCAAGTTTTGCTTTAGATTTTCGTAGTATCATTTTTTCATAAGAACGAGGGGTGAGTTACACTACCCCTCCGATCACAACAATTTTCTTGAGTTGTTTAGGCATAGGTCATACCAGAAAATGGTGAAGTTGTCATGTGCTCTACAGTGACAACATATCCCCATGTAGGAGCCAAATGTTACCCCCCCCCAAGCTAGGGGTAACTAAGGAGATCATGTCTTGAGGCCTGAAGGTAGCATACATGGAGTTTTGAGAGCCAGATTGACCAGATGATCACACAGGGTCCCTCCTAGTCACAATTGCATCACCATTCATCACCAACAGTAGAGAAACATCCACTACATTGGTTTGGCCCTAGAGGAAAGCATGTATTTATTTATGATGTAACGAGTCCAATATCATGGTAAGTGTCACTTTAATATTTGAAGCATCTAAGCATGTTGCAAGGAATCATTTCTTGATTATGGAATGATTACTTCGAATTTATACCTTTTTCCTAATTTCACCTTGGTGGTTGACATGGTATCCTAGTAAGTTGGTCACCCTCGAGATAAGGGTTGTTACTGGTGAGTCCCATTAAAGGGTCATCGTACCATCCCTCACTCATACTATCCTCATTTGTAAATGATAACACAAAATTCCCAAGTTCTTCATTCTTTGCATACATTGGATGATTATGTGAGTTATTAACATCACTCAAAGTATCTGCAAAGTGGGATTCTCAGTATAGTCTATGAGTTTTCCCTCCAAAAATTGGTATGGTAGCGTGTGATAAATCTAATTGTAAGGTTTTTCCTAACTTGGCACCCCATAATCTTGATAAAATCATGCCAAAACATGGTGGAATATCTGCAACCACAATATCCATTACAATACTTTTGTTAGGAACTTGTGCAAGATTGTCCACCAAATCATTAAACAATCCTAAACATTGCACTTTATTTGAATAAAAAATATACAAATATTTATAAGGTTTAGTGATATCTAGAACCAAGTTCTCCTTAATGACTTTAGGCATTAAATTATGAGAAGCTCATGAGTCCAACATACATTTGTGCAATAATTGACCATGAACACTCAATGTAACATAAAAAGGAGAAATATTATTATCTTCCTTTTCAAGACAAGGAGCTACATAAATTTTTGGTGATTCTTCATGTAAATTTATAGTATTAGTATTTGAAATTAAATCAAAAGAAACATTTATAAACTTAGTGACTTCATGTTATAGCCCTAAAATTCCCTACTCATGCATACTTGGCATTGGCCTTCCTACTTGCATAATTTGCCAAATCATTGCTGAGGAACTCTATTTAAAAAAATAATTTTTAGAGCATGTACACGCCTTGCTACACTACTTCCCACGTACATACGCTTGTTGCATGCTAGAAAACCTGCGTACATACACTTGCTGCACAATAAACAACCCGCGTATACCTCTAAAAGTTGAAAAAATTAAAAATTTGTAAGGAATTCGGTGGAATTTACGGGCTATTGGAGGTTTCCCAACCAATTCACCTGCTATAGCCCATCCCCCAACCGAATAACCATTATTTTTTCACACAAAAGGAGGTCTTGGGGTCTCATTCTAGAACCAATCATTAGAACGGTGAAACTCTGCCCAAATTCCCTTCCCTTCCTTGCCCAAGCATTTGCAACCTTTTGTGAGTTATTGCCTCAACATTCCCTCTCTAGCCCCTTTTCTTCCATACAATCCATTCCCTTCCCTTCAGGTGATCAGTAGATTGTGAGAAGAGGCTTATTGAAGGTGCACTTGGAGCATTGTCAAGAGGAGCCTGGAACATGTTCGCGGAGTGTCGAACTGGAAGGATTGTAAGCTTCAATCTTTGATTAATGAATAAAAGAATCTCTTTTCCCTGTCCCAAACGATGATGTTTTATGTATTTTATTTGATTTATACATAACAATTAATATATAACTCTAATTTACGAATAGAAATGAAATGCGTGTAGTATTGTTTTTCTAGTTTTGGATGCAAGTCATCTTTGGGAAGAGAATTGCAGCCTTTGGAGCTACATAGCTTGAGGAGATAATCACCAAACGTTGGATAAAATATATGGTTATTGATCTTCTCTTCCACTGCTTTATGTTCATCTATTTTGGTATGTTTGGGGTAGTGTAGAAACTGGATTGACTTTTAGGGAGTCATTTGCTTTGTCTATACTTTAAACCCTGGTATAGTTATAGGGGGATTTTCCCACTAGAAGAATTGGCAACTCCACTGGGGAGTCTCTCTAGGGTTTTTTGGGTTTATGATTGGCTTCTTGTTTTCCTTTTGAGTTTCAGTCAATTTTACTGAGTCTTTTGAGGGTTTTTGGTCACCTACAAGGTGCATACCAACTTTTCCTACCCTGTTAGTCTACCTTGTCTTTTATTTTTGAAAAGTCTCAGAGGTGTACGAGCCCTATTTTGGGTCAGCCCGTGTAAATACATGCTCTGCACAGTATACAAACTGCGTACATACGCAAGATGTTGATGCAACAACCCATGTCTCTATGTCTTGAAAGTGTTTTTTTTAACAAAGAGAGAGTTTGTCTCTTTCCTGATAGAAGTTCAGGCTTCTCAGGACTTTCTTAAACTAGTCAGAGTCTCTGTCTTTGGCCATAACTTGGGTTAAAGTTTCGGTTAACTTGTTCCTTAGTTTTCTTTTGTTTGCCCTAAAAGGTTTAGAGAGAGTTGTCAAGTTTTATATCCTCTTTTGGTTTCTTAGCTGAATCCCCGTGATCCAGAGTTGGCTTAGGGTCTTTATCAATCTTGTTTTCAGTTTTCTCTTTATTCATGTTTCTTGCTTTGAAAAATGAAAACAAATTCTTATTTCAATTTTGTTTGTTATAGCAGTTCGAAAAATAAAAAAATAATTTATTTTCTTTCATTTAATTTGGTAAAGTAGTCAAGGTTGTTTGCAAAATGAAAAAGAGTCTTCAATTCAAATTTCTTTCCTATTTCCTAAAATAAAAGTAGTTTTGCTTAGTCAAACAAAATCAAGATTTAGGATTTCTTCATTTACAAGATCTTTAAATATTTATTAGAAAAGTTGAATTTTACAAAGAGTTTTTACAAGATTTCCTTTAATTTCGAAGTATCTATTGCTTTCAAATGATTTAAAGTTATCTTCCTTATTCATCTCTTCATAATACCATCAGTTTCACTACCATGCCCTTTGTGTAAATCAAGCCTTAAAATTAATGCTTAACTTAAAATATATTAGACTTTCTGTTTGTAGGGTTCACTGACTAGTTTAGGGTTTTAGGGCCTTGAATTAGGCGTGAATAGGAAAATTTTCAAGGACACTTTAAAACAAACATTGGAGTCTGATATAGGGAGTGTCTCAAGTCCAACATCGTAAGATTTAGCCAGGACCCCCCTCTAACATAGGCGATAAACACGAGGTCTCATGAGGAAAGGCATAGGAGATAACCCCTCCAAATCCGAACTAAACATAGTGGGGATTGTATATTGAGGGTATTTCTCGAGAACAATACCGATCACATTTTCCTACAGATCTTCATGGACCTTGAATCTATTCGAGATCCTCAGTTGTATTCCAGACCAATTTATTTTGGCACCCTTGAAGGGCTTCAGAATTTTTATCCTGCTCATTACGATCTACCCGACTGTCAACTGTACCCACCTGGTGATTGACTGCGATCTGGCAACCTAGTTTCCTATATTTTACGGAATTACACAGGTAACTGCGGGGGTATACCGCGGTACCTAGGGCATACGTTAGATCGCACTTCACAGAGTATACCTGGAGGGTGCTTCCATGCTCGAGTTTCACTTGCACCAGTTAGTTGCTCTAGTGTCGATTGGCGTAACAATCCTTCCCACTAGTTAGTCGACTGCTTGATTTATCTTTAGGAAACTTTTTAGTGTGTGCTTTGTGTTCTACGCTAGTTAAGCCTTATTGTGTCATTTGATCATTTCACAAAGTGGAAGATCAAAAAATCCGCCAGTCACGAAGGATTCAAGGCATGTTTCTGGTTATTTTGGAGCCACCTCCGCCACTGTTGAGGTGAAGAATTGATCAAGAAGGACCATTCGAAGCGGCCAGGCCATAGGAAACTATGCCCGAGCCTGCTCTGAGAGGACACTTTCTGGCTCCAGACGAATCCATCGTTTCGAACCTTGAGACTAAAGGTTTCAAGCTAGCCAATCCTCTGATTACTAACTTGTTGGCGCCAATATTGATTCATATTCCCCCCTCCCTAGGTGACATCTTCTGAGTGCCAGTTATTTCTATGAGAGAAAATGGAAGTAAATGTTGTTACTTCATCTGGTAATCATCGTACTCCCATTACAACTACTACTCGAGGGGGCATACTACCTCCTCCCCCACCTTCGTCAGTCAAGACCTCAGTTGTCTTGACTCCCACGACTTCGGGCAGTGGACCGATACCTTTAACAACTTCGACCACTGTTTTGTTTACTCATAATGCAACGAGTGCTCCCTTCTCATATGGGATGCCTGAATTTGATACAAACTCAGTCCTTACTTATTCTACCTTACAGACCATGGGTCTATGGGCAGGGAACTCAAACGATTCCTTGCAAGGGTCAACCGCGGGAACTACTGTCCCTTTTAATGCTATCCCTTACGGTGGGGGTCATATACCTCCTCCATCCCCTTCGCTCGGTGGCGCTTTTCAGCATCCAATCGCGCCTAACGCTAATTATAGCTTGTTTGGTGGAGGAATTTTAGGACCTTCATCTTATACAACACCGGTGGGGTCTATGTCGTTCTCTTTGTTTGGTGTGTTTTGGAACAACATTTTTTCTTCGACCGCTTTCTCGACTGGGGGAAACCCCATCTTTGGTCAACAGAACCTGGTGCAAGGTACCATTCCTTCATAGGGAGCGATGACTGGAGTATACTCCACACAAGGTCTTTGGAATCCTTGGCAGGGATCGTTTCCCTCATAAGGAATTTTGGTCAGGGGTAACCCCTTCCATACTCAATGGAACCCCAAGCAAGGATCTGTACCCATGCCTGTCAGATCGGCTGGGGGAATCCCCTTCCAAGGTCCTTGGAACACAAAGCATGGAGAAATCCCTGCGCAGGCTACATCATCCAATTTCGGGAGTCAGCCCATGACACCTCAACATATGCAATTTCATTTTGTTGGTCAAGGCCAAGGTTTCTACCAAAACCCTATCCAATAATCCAACTTTTCTTAGCAACCTGGTGCTAGTAACAATCCAAGGTCCTCTTTTCCTATAAATAATTCACAACCAAAACTACCCTTTCCAGAAACTCTGCATTTTCCAGACATGTTGAGATTATTGAACGACCCGATCTGTCATGATACGCGTTGTCCCCCCATGCCGAATAAGTTTCCTTTGGATATTCCAAAATTTGAGGGTAAGCTTGGTGAAGATCCAGGTGATCATGTGACTACCTTTCAATTGTGGTGCTCGTCAAACTTGTTGAAAGACGACTTTGTTCAGTTGCACATTTTTTAACGCACTCTTATAGGGGGTGTTGTGAAGTGTTATATTGAGCTCTATGGATCAAGGTAATATTACTTTAATGACTTGGAAATGGTCTCTGATACCACCTGATGAAAACCCCCTATCTCTCCTAAGGGTTACGTGACCGCCCGGTCAAGATCTTTGACTCAGGAGCCGAAATGGCTCTCCTGGTTCTGAACTAGAACCTTTAACACTAATTCCACAGGTCCTTTTCTGTGTTTTTCCCATGTAAACCAGCACTAGGCGCGAGCCTCCACTCTGCGTGACTGCAGGCACGACCATGGGCTTAACTCAAAGGGCGCATCGCATTTTGCGACTTCGAGGTTTCCGGTGCAACAACGCCTCGACTCCTCCAAGTCTTGAAACCCCGATGAGGGATAATGGAGGTTAGCTCCTCCCCTTCCTCTGATTGTGTGACCACAAGCTTTATCACAAATATGCATCATGATTCACAATATCGAGACTTTGCAATGCAAAGCGTCTGACTCCTCCAAGTCCCAGAAAGCCGAAATAACGATGGTCTGGGATCTATGGTCCAAATATTCCCTTAACCAATAACTATGATCAAGTCAGCATTTCATGACTTCGTACTTCACGAAGTTCACTCACTCATTCTCTCGATCGTGGAAATGCCGATATATAGAAGCCACAATCTGATGGTCTTGATTTTCCCACGATCTGACGGCTCAGATCTCATCTTCGTGAATCACGATTTCGCATTTCAAGGTTTTGGAAGTCAAGGACCTCTGTCCTCCCAACTTGTGATACCTGATATCATGAAATGGACTAAAGGTCCAGATCTCCCTTGGATTGACAACTTCTATCCCTCATGAGATTTGAGAATTGAATAACTTACGTCGTTATCCTCCACACGGCTTCACTTGATCCAACAGCTTACGACTATCGACGCTTCCTCCTTGAAGGCTCTCCACCGTCTGTTCAGGTCCTCGACTAGTCCTAGCCAAATATATTGGTGCCAACTCTTCTGAGATTTGATCTTCCAGATTATAATATTTTCTAAGTCTCCGAAGGTTCCACCCTTCACTCATCCTGGGAAGTGGGATTCTTGGATCTCTCTAACACTTATCTAAAGTGCTATTCCTTCTGATCTTTGTCTTATATAGACATCGATTTCCCGTGCACTCCTTGCATCTAAGGGATTTCAATAACTCAGATCAAAGGGATTTCTTATAGAAAAATTCCTCCCGATCTCCTGGCATTACCCTATGGATCGATGCACACCTTCCAGAGCTTCAAACGAAGAGAAACAATTGAAACTGAAAAACTAAAATTCACAATTCCATTCTCTCCTATTGAGATTCATTCTCTTTTTCATAAAAACAGAATGACATGAAATTGCAAACACTATTCACACACCATAAATTTGGATCAATCCTTCCTCTGTTATATTCACAAGTGCCAAAATGGATACCAAATACATTCAATTTACAACAACTGAAAACTGAAATCTCCTGCTAACTCGGAGTTCTCTTACGACTACTTTTCCTCTGTATTGCAGCTAACCCCATCTGGGAATACCAAACCTCTATTTAACTCAGAGGGATTTTTAGGGTTTTCCCTACCTACTTATCTACTCTAAAACTTAATCTACTGGCTATCTTAGACCAATCTCAATCCAAAGCCGATGTTCAAGCGTGTCTCAAAGTTTTTTCGACGTTGATTTCAGGCGTGCCTCGAAAAACTTGTTGGACTGCCAGCGTTGAGGTTCTGGAAGAACTCCAACGTGCTGAGCGGTCCTTCCTCTGTGCGCTTTCCAACAATGCTCCTGCATCAGGGTTCCTCGACTTGCGTAATGTTGTTGGCATGTTGGAAGGCCATTGGCCATCCTGAGTTATCTATGTCACCTACGTTGCTTACGGGTTTTGACAGTCGGTCGTTTAGACCACATGGAATAATTCCTTCCTTTTCCATGTAGTTATGGGGTAAAACTGTGTGTGTCGAAGTTGAAGTGGTCGATGCGCCTCTCGACTACAATATTTTTTTAGGATGGATTTGGACTTATACGATGCATGTGGTGGTTGCCACGGTTTTTCAGGTCTTGTGCTTTCCACATGAGGGTCGAATTGTGACCTTCGATCAATTGTCCTTTTCTCATCATGACCCTTGATTTGGGGCTTCCACATTCCTGATGATTGATAACCCGCAGCCTGGAACTATAAACTTAGGTGTCAGTATGTTTCCATCATTGATGGGAACTTTTGATTACCCCCTGCCTTCCAATGATGTAAAGCTTATATCGATTTTTCCCGACCAACCGAAGGCTGCAATTTTGAAAGTGTCTTCTTTTAGAACGAGATACTTTCATGACCCATGGAATTTACCTTCCCCAATGTCTTCGATGGAAGGGATATGGCATCTTGGCATGGCCATTCCCTTATCCGCGGCTGAGGTTACATACAACATTGTCCAACAAGCCTCAACCAACCCCGATCCAGCTCCCTCACAGGAGTTAGATCCAGTTCTCGAGCCTGTTTGGGCTCAAGATTCTCTTGGCACTCAAGAACCTTTAGACTTGGTATTTCCCTCTGACGAGGTGATTCTTGAGGCAATAAATGGTCCTGACAGACCTTAGGATGATCTACATCATAGATCTTATTTTCTTCCCAAGCTTAGGAGAGTGGAGGTGGGAGAGTTTGATTTGACCGTGAATGGAGATAACTCTTGTCCTATCAATTCTATGGCTATGCATAGAGTTTATGTCGAGGGTAACTTGGAAATAATTACTACAATGATTCCAATTGATATCTCCAAAGCCCTTGGCATCATGGAGAATGTTTTCGTCGAAGTGGATTGCTCCCCTGAAGAGATTCAAACTTACACCAAGTTATTGAAGGAGTTTCGTGACGTTTTTTCCTGGTCTTACGAGGAAATTCCAGGCATCGACCCACGAATTGTCGAACATGAAATCACAACTTATCCTGATGCACAATCGGTCTGACAGAAGATTCATCCGGTTATTCCTCGAAAATCAACAACAATCAAGGTAGAAGTGGAAAAATTGCTCAAAACCGGTTTTATCTACCCTGTACAATTGATGGAATGGGTGTCGAACCCGGTTACAGTCAACAAGAAATAGGGCATGATTCACATTTGTATGGATTTCCGCAATTTGAATAAGGCATGCCTGAAACATAATTTCCCAACCCCGTTTATCGATCATGTTGTCGATGAATGTTTAGGATGCCTAGTATTTTTCGTTCATGGATGATTTTTCGGGATACAATAATATTCAAATCAAATCTAAGGACTAACATAAAATGAATTTTATTTGTCCTTGGGTTACCTTCGCATATCGAAAGATGCCTTTTGGCCTAAAGCATGTTGGAGCCACCTTTCAGTGGGCCATGTCGTTTGCTTTTCACGACCTGAAACACATAGTCGAAGCATACCTCAATGATCTAACATCATGTTCTCGCAAGAGATATGATCATCTCGTTCATCTATGACTAATATTTGAGCAATTTTTCTACTATCAAATTCACTTGAATCGTAACGAGTGCAGTTTTTGCGTGATGTTGGGTCATATTTTAGATTTCATTGTATCAACAACAGGGATCATGGTCGATCCTCTTAAGTTTGAGGTGATAGTTTAATTGCCTCACATGTGCACAATACCCATGTACGCATGTTGTCTAGCATGCATCAAGTGTATGTACGCGGGGCAGTAGTGTAGCAGGGCACATACATTCTCCAAAAATTGGTTTTTTAAATAGAGTTCATCATCAATGATTTGGAAAATTATGCAAGTAGGAAGGCCAATGCTATGTATGCATGAGTAGGGCATTTTAGGGATATAACACTTCCTCCTTAAAAGAGGATGTATTTATAATTTCATTTAGAGGAATAGGAATGCATACCTTATTAAACTCATTTTTGATATTAAAAGAACTGGTATTTTGGGAAGGTACCTCTTTGGTTGGAAATTCGATGACAGGGTTAGTGGTCTTCTTTGGCTGCATTTGTACCTTCTTGATTACTTTCTAAATTTGAGGTGGAGTGGAATTTGTTCTTGGTCTTAGATCATAATTAGGATGTATCTCTGCTAAAACCATTTCAACAAATGTTTGATATTGCTCTGCCCATATGTTCTCGATTTCCCATTATGTCATATTTATGTGTTTCATAAAACCAATCATAGAATCTTGATGACCTTGTTGTGTTATATAAGGATATGGATATTCTTCTCCTAACCAATTAATCTCAGGCATTCCACTCGATAACTCAAATTCTCCTTCAGGTAGTTCATCATCAAAATATTCAACTGTGTTATTACTATCCCTCAAAGGTGGTTGAGGAGACAATTCATCAACCTTCTTCTCTCTATTTAGTAACTAAGGATTGAACTGTCTTATAAAGGGTACCATAACTCTTCACTAAAAATTAGAGTTCACCTTATAGGGTCTTGTATTATGATATAAATTTCTCTGTGGATTATTAGGGGGAGCTGATGGATTGACCTTATTAGTAACTTCCAATTTAGCCATTTTGTTAGCTAATGACTCGACTATTTTAGTGATTTCGTCTAATTTTTTTATCTCGTTTATTAGAATAAGATGCTTCAACTGAGCTATCTTATGTCGTCTTCTTATTTTCAGTACTTTTGAATTTATATTTATTTTTCCCTGCAGTAGCAAGGTTTGCTTCTAAATCTAGTGCATTAGTCTACGTAGCAACTAATGCTATATCCCTTTGTTCTCTTAGTAAGAATACAAAATTTGGATTAAAAGTGGAAGAATAAGTTACTTTACCAGCAGCTGGAGTAGGCCTGATATATTCAGGAATATTTTATAAACTTTATTAAATTGTTTTGTAAAATAGGAAACAAATTCATCATTTTTTTCTTTTTAAAGGTGCAAACTTAGTAAGGTAGTATTGAGGATCTGTTTTTTCACCCCACTGGTTAAGAAAGGTTGTTTCTAATTCATCCCAACTAGTAAAAACATTAGCTGGTAAGTTTTGAATCCATTGGTGTGCATCTTCTTCGAGGCTATGCACAAATAATCTAACATAAATGTCTTCCTCAGAAACTCCAAGATTGTTTGTGCAATCTTGAAAAGCGACTATATGGTCTTCAACGTTGATAGAATTTTGACCATTATATTCTAGTAATTATTTTAAATATTTATTTGGTAAATTATGTAGTTGTTGAGGAAGAACTAAGGGTTGATAGCAGGAATTAACCCATTGTTGGACTCGAGGAGGCATATTGTTCTTTGTGAGAGGTTCATGCTTCTTTTCATTTTTAGGAGACTTCCTAAGAGAGACAAGACTAATAATTATAGAAACCTTTCCAATTGGATCCAAGTAAAACAAATGTTTGAAATATCAACTAAAGGAATATTATTCAATAAAAGGGATCCAAACTACCTCCTAGGTGGTGTTTTTTATTCAAATTGATTTTCAATATATTCACTTTATGAGATAACAATGTCTTCAACTTTAGGAAAACCTAATGATAAATATCCTACTTTCTGTTTTTTGTTAGCCTAGGAAACTAATTTCTCAGTATCTGAAAAAACAATAGTATGTGGTTTTCTTTGATGAGAACGAGTATTTTTAGAGTTGTTTTCCAGGTTTACTCGATAATGAGTGAAAAAATTAGAATTTTCTTTGATTTAACAAGCACAAATTATTTTCTCCATTCACTCATGAAGAAAAGTACATGTCTTTTTCCAAAAAGAAATAAAGACCAATAGAATTCCTTGAAATTGATTGATTCAAATCACTAAAGATTAGAGAAAATAAAATAAAATACTCATTGGAGTCACCATTCTCAATCTCGTTTAATTTCCAGATTAGGTTGCACCAAGGCATGTTGTTGAGCAAGGACACACCAGGAACATTATAATTCTCCCCGACTTCTTGCAGTTTGTAATGTTAACTTGTACAACTGATTTAAAACACTTCTCTGATCATCCAAACCAAATAGGATATGAGGTTGTACCAGGTTAGGTAATTTCATGAATATTACTTAACATTAATTCAAGAATCAAATAAGAAATTCCAAGATAGTCTAAATCTATATCCCCGTCAGTGATGCTAGTTCAGATGGTGTTCCTCAGGTTGTTCCTATAAGAGAATAATGCCAAGGCACCCTATGAGGTTTAGGAGAAACCTCTCCCGCTTTAGGATTCCTAAGGATAAACCAGAAGCCAGAGGGGGTATCCCTTTAAGTCAAAAGTAAGGAAAGTAGGAAAGCATCCAATGATTATCAAAGTCGTTCCAAATATCTTAATAGCACAAACTAATGATTTTAAATCAAGGCAAATTTATCCAATTCCTATCAGACAATATCTAAATAAAACTATATCCTAGCTTAGAACATATTGGATATGAAATAAACTAAAATAAGATAACTTTAAATTAATTAACATGTTCTCAAAAGTAAATCAATCACATCAAATAAATTAAGAAGTTTAAACTAGAGTCATTACAGTTTAATCTCATGAAAAACATCTGCATCCATACATAGTAATAAATACTCAATGTATTCAGGTTAACAAATATCATTAACTGATATTAAAAGTTAGACAATAATCATAATAACCATGTATGTTAAACTGAAAACATATATCCACTAGATAATGAAATTATTTCAAGGAGAGCTCATGTCAAACCAATGAAATGGATTCATGTTGTAATCAATATATTGACATATAATAAAAATTAAAACATATAGACAAAAGAAAAGATTGTTACGAGGAAAATCTCTCTATGGCATGGGTAAACCACAATAGACAAAATGACACACATAAATCAAATCTAATCCCAAGTATGCTATATAAATTAAATTCTAACAAGACAAGGTCAAGAGCCTACCTTGTTTGGACGTTCGATGAAGACCATCGTTGAGCACACAACTCAAAGCTTTATACCTGCAACTTGTCCTCAAAAACCAAGATACACAATCATATGGTGATAATATATAATGTTAGATCCATTAACATACATGACAAATATGCCCATGGAATAATAATTCAAATATTTGCAAGATATCAATTGGACGAGAAAAGAGTATTTCTATTAAAATAATCAATAGAAGTATGTAGGTGACAAACTACTGTAAGGACACATATCGGAATAGAGAAACCAAGTCCCTCCAGTTGGGCCTCCACCACTTCAATCCTACACCAAAGGCAAGCTCATATAAAGGAGATAATGAAGTTCTCCATCACAAAGAAGGAAGATCTTGGGGTCTGAACAATGAGTTCAGACTTTCAAAGATAAAGGGATGCAGACTGAATGTGAAGTGAAATTTCTCCAGAGTATCTTTTCTCTCAAAAGTTGAATTCTTTCCTCCAAGGCTTGGATAGGGCTCAATTTATAGCCTTCAAATGGAAGTAAAGGGTTGATTTGGAGAGTTTCCAGTATATGGAAGGTCAAGGATCATGGATCTCATGACGTGACATGGAAACCTGACATAATTTTTAATTTTGAGCACCAAACCTGATGTACAGGAGTTGTGTTGGTTGTGGAGCCTGGTTATCTTCATAATTCAGAGGTCTTTGTTTTCAGCCGTGTTTATACCCCATGAAGACTTTACACCCCAAAAAAATGTACACTCGTCCACGCGGGGGAGTGAAGGGGGGTGTTACCCCACATGCAGGGTCCGGGGGCAAGTGGGCCCCTGAAGGAAAATTTTCCTTGTAAATGTATATTGTAATTTCATTGTAAATCTGGACTGTTCATTATAAGGTCGCAAATCTAATAGTAGAAGTTATGTTAGGGTTTTTTTCCCTCGAAGGCAACCCTCTTTTATGAGGGAAATGTATTGTGGCTATGGATTATAGCGAATATTATATTCTGAGAGAGGAAACCATGAGAGAAAGAAGAGGAAGTTACAATGGGTTTGTTGTAGGTTGTATCCCTTCATTTGTTGGATAATAATAAAGGAAGGACCTGGCAATTTCTCTAGTGGATGTAGCCCACACTGGGTGAACTACATATATCTGTGTCTCTATTGTATTGTGTATATTTTGTGTTTTATTTCCGCATTTGTTTTATTTTATTGCTCTGTGATACTGTTTTTCTAACAAGATGTAGTGGAGTAACCTGCGTATACCCTTGTTGTTTAACTGGTAGGATGTGTATATGTGGAAATATGTTGTTTTTTGGCTCTGTAAGGTAAAAAAGGGGACTTCAAGTTTGCATAGGGAAATGGAAAGGCCATCCAAGCAAGTTGCATGGGGTGAGGAAAATTTTTCTATGACATATTCCCCCTAATGTGTGAGGTCAGAGGACTATCTGTGATGGCCAGGATACATTATAATTCCCAGAAGTGGAGTGATGGAGACTCAACTGGAAGTGTTAGTTACTCATGAGAATATTACAATCCATAATGACTTTGTACACATGGATTCCCATCTGAATTACACTGTAGATCCATGTGGAAATATACCAAATAGTTTTTCATGGCCATGAATAGAGAATACAAAGTAGACACATGCCATAGGTTGTCATAGTCACAAACAAGGCCTAGTGGAATCCAGTCTCAAAATCAATCTGACGATATCTATATACAATGGAGTACAATTTGATCTCTCATGATCATTGGAGTCATATAGGTACTGGTCCAATGAAAGACAACAACAAAATGAGACTTCGTGCAATTCTACATCATGTGAATAGAGGAGTTGATTTCGAACACAATAAGACTTTGTTTGATTACTAGTCATTAAGGTATAGTGTTAAAAAACAAAATATAACCTACCAATAATGAAAGTAGGTATCAAGGCACCAAGTACATTCTTACAAGTGTGAATAAGGGTGTTGAGGTCGAACACTTGAAGAATCCATCGATCGGGAGACATTGATGTATTCCCAATTGTCGATGGAGGGAGAACCTGTCACTAATGACTGCAAGCATCTAGCTACTCATAGGACTCTAGGTCTCATTTCTAGAATATATGAGCTAAAATCGATGGAAGGAGACCTTATGAAAGGAGAGCATTAGGGAATCTCTCATCTGTCAACATGAGGTACAAAGCAATAGCTTGATGATTAGGAGGAGCTCGAATGAATAGGATGTTCACAAACCAATGACCCTGTGCAACTTTCACATGCACCAAACACAAGTAGTGCATGAAAAAGACCCTATGAATAGAAACCAATAAGGAATACTGACAAAAAGGGAGAGGAAACCACCAATAAGGCTAATGGAATCCAAGACATTGCACAAATCCCAATGTGTGAATAGATTTCTTGCCTTCGAACACAAGGGAAACCCCCCAGTCAGTAACCAATGAGGAGATGTCAATTGTTGGGTTCAAGGTTACCTACCCATAATGAAAGTAGGACCAAGGTGCATGGTAGGACTACAACTTCATGTGACTCTGAGACACACTGAGGGTATGACCGACATGAAAAATCAAGAGTTTTGAGAAATGGTCGACACATGCTTATATAATTCCTTTGAACAAGAGTGTGAGACATATGAATAAATCAAGTAGTATAGACTTGATGATGAATCTTCGTGATGTAGGAGGCATCAACAAACTCTCCATAGGGACTGGAAGAATAACCAGTCGGAGGAGTAAACTCTAAGTAGTGAGATCAACTTCCTAAGGTCATGCTAAACCTAAACTTTGGATGACAGTGGACTCAAAAGTTTGTGCTATGTTCAAAGGTGACACTACTATTGCAGATATGAGATAATATTCATCCTTTCAGGATTTATGTCATCACGGAGCTTCAACTCGCCAACTCACACAAAATCAGGCATCTAGTTCATACATAACTAGTAACATGCGTACCATACTATTTCACTGGAGTATAAATATCTCAATGTACCATACTATTTCACTGGAGTGGCTATTTGTACCATACTATTTCACTGGAGTAGCAATATATCAGCGTACCAGACTATTTCACTGGAGTAGCTATGCTTACTGTAATATTTCACTGGAGTAGCAATATCTCAGCGTACCAGACTATTTCACTGGAGTAACTATGCGTATCAGAATATTTCATTGGAGTAGCAATATCTCAACGTACTAGACTATTTCACTGGAGTAGCTATTCATACTAGACTATTTCACAGGAGAATCTATGCATACCATATTATTTCAATGGAGTAGCAATATCTCAGCGTACCGGACTATTTCACTCAAGTAACTATGCATACCAGACTATTTCACTGGAGTATAAGATGTCAAACACACTAGGTTGGCCCTCTAGTTGTCTTAGAGGCATGCCCTCCCCAAAGGATCTACATGAAGCCTCCAACCACACAAACTGGTTGGGCCTCCATAGCTAGGAAAACACACTCTCCCTAAAGGATCTGGGTACCCATCATCCTGACTGGTGTCGTAGTTAATTCCCAGGCATGAAAACCTGTTGTCCACACTATACCATGTTTCTATCTGGAGTTGCATATGTGACTCATTATAAGTTTTAAACCTGTGAAGTAAAGCAGTGCATATAGATTCTTAAGCAAAACAAAAATTAATCAATGTCTCATACACATAGTACACAAATATTTACACCAGAAACCCTTAACCAGGAGAAAACCAACCTTGCTTCGTGTCGCACCTTGCAACTCTTTATTATATTAATTTCACCATTCACCATACAATATATACAATGTTTTAGGTATTCCGTAGCTACCGAAACCCTAATCCCTTAATCAAAGATTAATTTAGAAAATCGTTAATCGTCAGACGCAGTTGTCGAATCTAACGCACCCACACACGCACATGCAAATAATATAACACATACCCAAAATTCTCCCACTTGTTGTTTTCTTTGCATCCACGATTCCATAGGATTATATAGTCAACAATCCAAGGCAACAATTCCCATTGTTACTCTACACCAGGAGAATTTTTCTGTGCTCACAGACTTTGTCAATGAATCTGCAACATTCTTCAAAGTGTAAACCTTTTCCAACAACAACTTCTTTTCTTCAGCCATGTCTCTCACAAAGTGATACTGAACATCAATATTCTTTGTCTTTGAATGATAAGTTGGTTTCTTTTCCAGGAAGATTGCACTCTGACTGTCACAATGTAATCTCATTGCGTGTTGTACCAACCCAATACCTGAACACAATCTATGTAACCATACTGCTTCCTTGCTTGCATGAATGGCTGCCATGTATTCAACTTATGTAGTTGAGAGTGCCACTACAACCTGTCTTTTTTTCATCCAACTTATTTCTCCTCCAAATAGGTTAAACACATACCCACTTGTAGATCTTCTGCAATCCATATCTCCAGCCCAGTCTGCATCAACAAATCCATGTATGTCCACCACTCTGTCCAATCTTGGTCTTCCTTGGTAGCACAATCCATAATTGGTAGTGCCACGCAAATACCAGAAGACCCTCTTTACTGTTGTCCAATGCTCCTTCCCTGGTTTTGACATATACCTACTCAAAACTCCCATTGCATGTGCAATGTCCAGTCTAGTACAGACCATTGCATACATCAAACTTCCAATTGCACTGGCATACGGAACATGGGGCATGTCCTCTTCTTCTTCATGTGTCTTGGGACACTGATCTGCAGATAACTTTACACCTATAGAAATAGGAACCTTGACCGGTTTACTTCCATACATATTAAACCTCTGCAATATCGTCTCGACATATTTTCTCTGATTCAACCAGAGTTTCGTGTTTGCACGATCTCTTTTAATCTCCATTCCCAGAATGAAGTTAGCAGCACCGAGATCCTTCATGTCAAATTTGGAGGATAGCTGTGATTTCACCTCCTTGATAACATCCATGTTATTTCCTACCAATAACATGTCATCAACATACAACACTACATAAATGAAGTGATTACCAACCTGCTTGGAATATACACAATGATCAACCCTTCTTTTCACAAATCTCAATCCAAGGATGTATGTGTCAAACTTTTGGTACCACATCCTAGGTGATTGCTTCAGACCATATAGTGACTTCTTTAGCTTGCAAACCAGATCTTTCTTTCCCTTCACTACAAAGCCTTCTAGTTGCTTCATGTAGATTTCTTCTTCCAGATCCCCGTGTAGGAATGTTGTCTTCACATCCATCTGTTCCACTTCAATATCAAAAGCAACAACAATAGATAAAATAAATCTAATAGAAGTTAACTTAGCAACAAAAGAAAAAATCTCACCAAAGTCAATTCCATCTACCTGGGAATAACCTTTTTCTACTAACCAAGCTTTGTATTTCTCCCCTTTTCCTTTTGCATTAAACTTCTTCTTAAACAACCATTTGCTACCAACAAATTTTCTTCCAGCTAGCAACTCAACTATATCCCATGCCTCATTCTTATCCAAGGCATCCATTTCTTCAACCATGGCCTTCTTCCAGAGTTTACTATCCTCTAAATTCATTGCTTCCCTGACAGTTCTAGGATCATCATCAGTAATAGATAAAGCAAAATTGGAACGGAAATCAGGTGGAATATACCTTTCTGGTTGCCTTATTTCTCTCACTGATCTCCTCAATACTGGGGTATGGGATTCTTCTTCTTTTGCTTCATCTTCTTCAGATGATTCAGATTTTGCATCATCCAACTCAAACTCTATTTTCTCAGGTTCTTCTGTCCTTGGTAGGAATTCTTATTTGGAAACATCTTTTACCTCTCTGAAAACAACATCTCGACTGTAAACGGTCTTCTTAGTTTCTGGGTTCCAAAGCTTATAACCTTTCACACCATCTTTATAACCAATAAAGATACACTTTTCAATTTTTTTTTATCCAGCTTACTCCTATTTTCCTTTGGAACATGTACATAAGCATCAAAACCAAACACTCTAATATGTTCAAGAGAGGGTTTCTTTCCAGTCCATACCTCGTGTTGAATTTTATCATCCAAAGCTGATGAGGGTGATCGATTGACCAAGTAACATGTTGTACCCATTGCCTCTGCCCATAATTATTGTCCTAACTCGCACCGCTGAGCATGCTCCTTTCTTTTTCCATGAGTGTCATGTTCATCCTTTCTACAACTCCATTTTGCTGAGGTGTGTATGGAGTAGTCTTCTGGCTTGCTATACCACACTTCTTACAGAATTATTCGAATTCATTTCCGTAGAAATATCCACACTACTACATATGACCAAATTTGCCACGGTTTTTTGTTGCTATTGCCACACATATTTGTCTCACTTTCCACGAAAGCAAAGACTATTTTTCGTGAAAAAAAATTCGTCGCTATATCCACGAACCGGGTATTCGTGGAAACAATGACGACATAAGCCCGCCACGCATCATCATACTCAAGATAGGTTTACCTTAAAAAGCGTGGAAATAGCGACGAAACATCGTTGCAATAGGAACGAAAAACCTTGCCAAAGTAAAAAACTCACCAACAGATTACGACGCAGACACCATACATGCGACGAAAAAGTGTGGCAATAGCGATGAAAACTCTTAGCAAAGAAAAAACTCACGACGATCTTATGACGTAGATGCTATATATGAAATGAAAAACTGTGGAAAAGTGCGACGAACTTTTGTGGCAATAGCGACAAAAATCCTTGTCAGAGTAAAACCTAATCATTAGATTGCGACGAACTTTCGTCAATATTGCCACGCCTCCTGTAGGTTTTAAAATCAAAATCTACATGAGAAGCTGGATGTTGGGATTCATGAGATATTCTAAAACAATAGGTATAATATCCACCATTTATTATTGCCTATTGATATATATTTAGGAATAATATGTCCATACCTTGATTTTTTCCTTGCAATTCAACAATTTTTGCATATTTCCAATGGAATTGGACTGAATATTTCTCTGACCAAATGCACTAGAAAATTTTGACCAACAAAAATGATGGTGTCGGGAAATTCTCTGACTACTCCCTATTAGTTCATATCTTCCTTGGTCAATTACCAACAACTATGTTGCACAAAACCCATTTGAGAAAGAGCATGCCAAGAACCCTTATCCCCTAAATACATACAATCATTTTTAGAAAGCATAGAATTGTTTGAGTATAGGGTGATTAACTTATTTTTTTCTCTTCTTGTGGCACTCCATATTTGATGCCTTCTTCCTCCTAATGATATCCATTATACTTTGGGGCTGGAGGATTATGATCTTTATATGAACCCTTCTCTACCTCCATCTTCAATATTTGTGTAATGTCTTCCTTTTACATTTTCCCTTCTTCACCCTGGCCTCCCCAACCGATTATCCCAATACTGTCTGGTAAGCCTTCTCTAATATCCACTTCTAGCTAAAATAATGGAGACACATACCCTAGATTATGTTGGATTATCGATAGGGTCTACTAGCAACACAGATATTTTATTTTGACCTTCCTGAAAGAAATAATATACCTTTTAATAATTATTAGGAAACCACACACCTATAATGAAAATCGCTCTTCCCCCCTTAATTATAATAATGGATCTTCATTTTTATATTTTCATCTTCAATCCACTTGATCTATCTCCCTATGGATATATTATCACCATTCACTGCAGTTTCAACCCAAATCGATTGATCATGGCTAGCCCTTAGTATTTTGTAATTTGCTTGAGGAACAAATATTCGTCGACCACCATCCTTACCACCTCCCTTCTCTTATTCACACTTCAACTTGACCTATTCTTTGGGATATTATGGGCACCCTCTTCTCCTTGTCCTCCTGAAACCCTCTCCCACTTAATGCTTCTAGGTCCATATTCCTTCCTATAAATCATTCTCCACCATAATCCTTGTCTATAGATCTCTTATTAAAATTCTTTAATTACTCAGACCAACCATCTCCATGGAGCAAGGGGATGGACATGAGACTATGTGGGCATAAAAACACCTCGCCTCTGCTGAAACCACTGATCAAACCTCTCAAACTCAATGATATATACACATTGGGAAGAGAATTTTGGTATTTCAAAGAACACAATGACATAACAACACCTTGCCTATGCTGAAATCACCAATTGAACCTCTTGAGCTCAACGATGTA
Organism: Picea engelmannii; assembly: GCA_009831015.1. Taxonomy (NCBI): domain Eukaryota; kingdom Viridiplantae; phylum Streptophyta; class Pinopsida; order Pinales; family Pinaceae; genus Picea; species Picea engelmannii. The sequence continues at coordinate 395,442 of ML784546.1, read as the reverse complement.
TGCACATTGGTAATATGAACGCTTGTGTAGATTTCAAGGAACACAATGCAAGAGAATAAACATGTGGTGTGTATTCAATTCAAAGGAAACAACAAAGCTATACATGGCAACGATTGTGGGACATGTCTATACATGGTAGCTAGTAAGCTACCGTGGGACATGCTTATGCCACATTATCACACATTATAAAATCTGTCAATTATCCATACATGTCTCTTTCGCTACCTCCACCTAGCTTATGCAACATATATTAGCTAATATATATTGGCCTTCTCTTCCTACTTTCACACTTTTAATTCTACATCTGATGCATATGAAATAAAAGTAATGTTATTAACACACAACCTACTTGTCCTTCTGCTAAAAAAACATGTTCTTCAAACTTTTTTGGCAGGGACTTGTTGCTCTGCAAATTTGCTTGTTTAATTGTGTGACAAGGAATTGTGAATGAAGTTGAGCTTAGATAATCATATCCATTATTTTCTATATATGACCCACAACCATCCAAAGGCATCCCTACCCATTAAATATCCTCCTACACCTAAAGCTCCACATGCAACGAATGCAAGTGAAAGTGCCTAAAATAAAATTATTCTTAAAAAAAAAAGGTAATGGTGCAGTCAAGGATTTTTCCTTGAAAACCCTGACTTTCAAGGCTCTACCCCCAATGCCACAACCATAGTCGATTGTGGTTAGATGTTGGATAAGGTAGCATGTAAATCACAATCCTCCACCCCACCAATCAGGTGAATACCATTCGTTCTAAGAAGCCAAGCATTAACACTTTACAGAACAAACACTCAACCCAACTAAAAAGGGAAGACAATGCTTCCATCCAACCATATTTCCACTCTCATTGATTTATGGAATCAAGCTCTTGGATTCAATACTCTATCTCAAATATCATCCCTTCCTCCACATCAAGAGGACTACCAAGCCAAATAGTATAATTATCCAAAGCAAAAGCCACAATATCCATAACACTCAACTCACCCCTCTTAAGGGTTTAGCTATCATCAATGAAACAATCACTAGTGCCAATATAAAAAATATAATGCTAAGTGACACGTCCACATGAGCCTCTAACTCTATCATTTATGGGGAGGACTAAGACTTTACAAATTTTAAAATCAATAATTACAATTAATCTCCATGAGACAATTGGTTGCCACATGCCCTAATATGAATAATATTTCATAAATAAAATACACATAAATCCATTTTGTGCCACATTATATGCCCTTACAATTTTCCCATTTTATTCTACAAATAATCATATTGTGTCACATGGTAGTTTCCCTCTCCATTTCCAAACACAATAATTCCATAATTTTCATTTAAATATTAAAAATACTATGTAAGTCTAATCCAATAGTCCCCATGGTGAGGATCCTAGGCCTTCAAAGCTAAGCAGTGCACTAAGGGTCAAATAAGGTAGACACATTTCTGGGGGTTTCACTATCCCATCCTGGGTCTATTCATGACTTGGGGTCCTTTATGGCATCCAATCCTATATGAAGGCCAACATAATCAAACCCTACACATACTTAAGAAAAACATCAATAATAGTTTTGAGTGATATGAAGAGAAGAACTTGTCCACAATGGATTCAACCATGGGAGTGGATGGGGGACATAATT
>ML784546.1:371360-389993 GCA_009831015.1 Picea engelmannii | reverse complement strand
CTCACATCACTCTCAATTCCCCATACCCAACAAATGATTTTGATTATATAGAAAACATATAGACATTCATGCATAACTAATATAGTCATCAAAACATATGAACATATAAACATCGATAAACATCCAAATACAAGTCATGAATTTTATACATCTAATTTTTCTTTGATTTATGTTTTTTTACATTCATAAAATTGACAATTGGGGTATCATAATCATCTAGGGACATTGTATTTCATGTGCCCTGTCCTTCTATTGTTTTTGTTTCCATGTGCTCATGTACCATACTTCTGGTACGTCACTGATAAAGGCATCGAGGCATCTATGCAAGGTCGTGAACTGCAACAACAAAAATGATCATATCAATATGTTGAAATATGATTGAAATAACTAATTCATTATTTTGATTAACATTACACTATTTCTCTTTACATGTCTGTGTAGCTGTGACAGTTGGTGCGTTAATTTATTGTCCACTTGGTTCCTCTCATAGTTCACCCTCCTGAGCTACATGCTCTTCAATTTTGAGAAGATAATATATAAGTATAAGTTAGGAAATAAATATCTACAATCACAATAAATATTTCTAATTCTGAAGCATACATACCGGAATGGGTACTCTGCTCCCACTATCATTGGACATGTGCACCCTTGTATGACGTGGTGTCTATTGAATATCGCTAGATTCACTGTTGCGGTAGCACTGTTGCTTGAAAACAAACATAAATACTTAGTTAAGGGTGATATAATAAAATATGAATAGGCTTTACAAGCATGCTATCGCGGTTTCCTTATTCATTTTATTTACCTGCGTCGTTGGGTAGATTGGAGTCTGGCCCAAGATTTTCCTATATTCAATCAAACATTTAAAACCATGCTTGTAACCAAGATTTAGGTCCTCCTCGGTGGCAACAATGTCAAACATATTTAACTGCAATGCATAACACCATTAAAAATACCAATAACAAAAACATATATTTGTTCGCTACTGTTAAATAAATATTAACCACAATTAATCATTTAAATCTTACGACTCGAGATTTTAGTTTTACATAGCCACCCTGGCCTAGTTTATGTTGCTCGTTCTTTTCCACTCTAGCCTTGGTTGCTTTGGAGGTGTCTGATAGCCTACATATTGAATTTTAAAAAAAAATTAGATATCGAAATTGTTACTTAAAAAAGGAAAGAAAAACATAAATGATTGTATTTCACTAATAATATGAAATGTGTTGTACCTTTATTGACCAACTCGTGGATGTCTTCCTTGTTTTTCAAACAAATTCTCCTTTGCATCCTCTATCAGGGTCTTCCACTCTTTCTCTAGAACCATGGGAGGGCGCTCATGCTCGAGGTCTAATTGCAATTTCTCCCTATATTGGGCCCTGGTATATTTTAAATTCTTGCCAGCTAACTTTGTAACCACTTTCTTGTTGAAAGTCTTGCCGAACAAGTTTACCATGTGGTCTATTAATCATATTTCATTTTTCTATCTTGGCCATTCCACCATGTGTGAATGGTGGGGCCAAACAACTCCAATGATTTTTCATTTAAGTTTCTATAGAAAACAATGTTTCCTATAGAAACGTGTTATCCATTAATTTATAATAATCTCAACAAATGTCCATTTCAATTTCATGATAAAAAGGAATCAATTAATTAACAATTACCTGCAATCTTCTAAATCTTGATCGAAACACATGCGTCATCCACCAGAAAGGAGACATCTAGTGATTCAGTGCTTTTAATTCATTCTGCTCCATGTAGAATGGTTTCCTCTCCATCTACAATACGTTCCTCTCTGGAGTCATGTGGAGTCCCAGGCTCTGGCTCATCATGTTCCGACGTGTCATGCCGGTCAAATTCATTGCGCTCATCAATGGATTCCAGGGGAACCTCAGGAGGCTAAAAAAGCCTCACTTTTACTTTGCTATGTCAACATTTTTGTTGCATTGGACCATCACTACTACCTATAGCAGTTGAAGGATCAACAGGTTCCCGACGCACGAAGTTTAAAAACTCCTACAAACAGAAAAATTTGTTTTTTTAGATCATATAGAAAATATAAAACAAAAAAACAGATATGAAATTGTCATAGCTGATAAAAATATGTGAAGATGCCACTTACCCCAAAATTAGTTATTAGATTTTGTAGCTTTGCAATTCTTTCCCTATCCTCCTATGTCAGGGGTCTTTTGATAAGAAAACCTAGATATTATATGTTAGCTTTCTTCAAGGCCTTCATTACAGTTGTCATTGGGTCAGTGGAATAAAATATTTCATCCTCATCAATATCCTCCGTGGGAGCCTTCCCACGTTGACCATGCCACAATACATTGATGAATAAAATTAATGAGATGAACTTTAACATTTGAGAAATTTAGTTATTGTAGTCATAAGTTATTACTGTATTTAACATTTACCTATTGAGGCACAACGTGTGCCTTTCCACGGTCACCCTAGACAAATGTAGTGGGTGATTTTCGGCCACGATCACCCTGGACAGAAGTTGACACAATAAATCAATCAACAAAAGTTATGAAATTCACCTGTAACATTTAAAAAATGAAATATTGGTGTAATATCAGAAAAAGAAAATAATGAAATTTCAGAAATTTAGTTGTTGTAGTCATAATTTGTTACTATTTTTAACATTTACCTGTTGAGGCACAGTGGGTGCCTTTCCATGGTCACCCTGGACAAATGTAGAGGGTGATTTTCTGCCACAGTCACCCTAGACAGAAGTTGACAAAATAAATCAATCAACAAAAGTTATGAAATTCACGTGTAACATTAAAAAAATGAAATATTGTAGTAACATAAAATAAAAATTAAAAAATTAAAAAATTAAAAAATTAAAAATTAAAAAATTAAAAAATTAAAAAAATAGAAATTTAGTTATTGTAGTCATAAGTTGTTACTGTATTTAACATTTTCTTGTTGAGGCACAGTGGATGCCTTTCCACGGTCACCCTGGACAAATGCAGCCTGCGATATCTCACCGTCACCCTAGATAGATGTTGACACAATAAATTAATCAATAAGAGTTATGAAAGTAATTGTAACATTAAAAAAATGAAATATTGCAGTAATATCAGAAAATAAATAATGAAAAATGAAATATATGCAGTAAAAAATTGAAATATTGCAGCGATAAATTATAACAATGATTGATCAAAGGTTGAGTTGAATGGTATGTAAGATATTTACCCCCATATCCGTACCCCCTCCATCTATTCGATTTAAGTTGTAATCGATCAACGACTCTTCACCTGGAACTATTGTTTTTGTTGCACATACAAATATACGATTTCCTTCGCGTCCCTCAAATATGCAATTCAGTTTCTTAGTTGTTGCCACTAGTCGTGTCCTATTTATATAGCCAACAATGTTTCTAGTATCTTTTGGTCTTCCATCAATATACATAGTTGCCCCTTTATTTTGATTATTATCTACTAGTTGTATATAATTTGCGGCAACTATGTATCTCTACATACTTCACGTATATCGGACCAACATCAACCAATGATTGTATTTGTATAATGGTCTGACATACTCCATCAGTTCAGTTATAGTGCCATAGCCGACCTTTATGCAATCCATGAAAAATAACCCCAATCCATGTAAGGACGAAGGAGCAATGCGATACATCCTCCCACTAATGAAGAAATCCGTGTCCACTTCAGGTAGCTCCTTAGGTGCCCATCGTTGCACTAGATGTCTATACCTCAAGGGAAACTCAATTTCACCTATGCTCTCAACATCATAATTACATGACCCTCTGTTGGCAATAAAAAATTGCATGCGTATACGAAATATTTTCCTTACCTTTTCAGATCTAGTTGATCTAGAACCAGTAGATCTAGTACAACACGTCTCACTTTCAACCTCTCTTAGTATATCTTGATCATCACTCGAGGATGATAGATCCGACAAATACCTATTTGGTGGTACCTACACTCGTTAAAACAAGAAGATAAGTTAGAGTGCGAATATAAGTTTGTGGTACCAGCACAGTTGCATATAGTTGCATAAGTTGCATTGTTGCATATAGTTGCATAGTTGCATATAGTTGCATAAGTTGCATATTTTCATATTTGCATATAGTTTCATATAGTTGCATATAGTTGCAATATAGTTGCATAAGTTGCATTATTGCATAAAGTTGCATAGTTTCATATAGTTGCATATTTGCATATTTGCATATAGCTGCATATAGTTGCATAAGTTGCATATAGTTGCATAGTTGCATAGTTTCATAAGTTGCATTGTTGCATAAAGTTGCATAAGTTCCATAAAGTTGCATAAGTTGCATGTTGCATAAAGTTGCATAAGTTGCATGTTTCCCAATCCATCATTTTTCCTCATGATAGATAAATCACTAAGTCACGAGACCAAAAGTCCTTTAAAATTTAGTAATTTGTTGGCACAGGGGCAAACCCAAGGTTCAACGCTCAAGAGTGCACCAACAAAACCCTAACTATCGGCCCTTTCGACAACACCTGCGAAACAGGTGAAGTCTCACCTAAGGAAGAGGCAGGGGTGGTTGCAGGACTCATATGTCTGCAGCCTTAGCTGGGACATGGATCTGTGATTGTATCACCTTAACAAAGCACTTAGCAATATAGTTCATCAATATTTAACCAGTATCTACTTCGCAGATAAAACCCTAATTACAGAGCATCGCAGTATTCAACTAGATATAGCATCTAGCAGCACTTGGCATAAAGAAACAGATCAGATCTAGTAGATTCAAGCACTAAGCACATTCACATAGGTCAGATCTAGAATTCATTCACAGTATTAAACACAAGGAACCATCAGATCTATCTATCATCTAACAATGCACTAAGCATTCAAGAAGCTAAACAAGAGAGCGACCATAAATCACAAAGCATTCAAAACACAGGATATACGTGGTTCACCCCCACCCTGGAGCTGCGTCCACCAACTCTTTGTCTTATTTATTAGCTTCTTCAATTAGTTACATGCACAGAGCCACAAAAACGCTACTCCACATAGGACATGAGATCTTCACACATCCCTAGATCCTCCTTCCCCAAGCTAGGTTACAACACTAAGCCTCTTCTCAATCTCTTACAACCTCTTGCACTTATCCTTGCAAGTCTCACACAACATGCACAAAGCATGTACAACTATCACTTTCACTTAGCACTTAACATCACACACTTGTGTCACCTTCGATCACATAGATCAAACTACTTCCTACATCGCCTAGCCTTCTATTTATACATTACAAAATGGGCCTAAACATGGGTAAACCCATGGGTTGACATCCTCACACCCGTTACATTATCCCAAATCCTAAAAATCCCTAAAAGGGGGGCTTAGATCCCATGATCTCCATTTCGACTTGTGCTCCGCCTTCAACAACCTATCGAAGTCCCAAAAATAGGTCAAACATAACCAAGGATCCTCGAAATTTGGTCAAGGGAAAACATGCCCCCAACACTCACATGTGACTCGTCCTGAGTCACTCTGATCTGGGTAGCTCTGCCTCCAAAACCTCTATCTTGGCTTGAGCTGCTTCGACCAGTTGTTGTGCCATGACCTCCTTTTCAATAAACTCTTGGATGATTGCTTCATTGACAGGTCCTTACAAGCGTTGTTCAGCTGTAGTGACGACTTGCTCCAGCTTTGCTCCTCAGCCTTCGATCTCTGTGAACAATTGGAAAGCCTTATCTTGTATAGGTTGGAGCATTTGAGTCACTTCCATGAATCTTCTATGAATGGTGTGGACCTGTTGTTGAGCAGTGCGTTTCTCTTGGGATCGCTTCATCCTTTCAACACCTAACAGGGGCTTCAACTGTGCCTGTACTATTTCTTCTCGCTGCTTCGCCTCTTGGAGTTGTGACTCCAGTGCCTTCAATTCTGTATTCTCACTGAGTTGCTCATAAATCTGGGCACTGTGATCACTTAGTTGTTTACATTCCATGGCGAGGGCCTTGATTCTTTCAACTTCTCTTCGGGCAGTTTCTTCTATTTGATCCCTCACATCCTTAGGGGTGTTGGGCATTGTGCGGAGCTCTAAGTCTGTTATTCTTTGTTGTAGTTGTTGGATAGCTTCCGCAAGCTGTGCCACTTGATTCTCTACTGGATATTCCTCCTTCTACTCCAAGCCCGTCATGGAGCGAAGTGCTCTGTTGACTGCTTCTTTCACTTTGAGTTGTTCTATGAGAAATTGTTCTTTTTCTTGCTGGATCTGTACTTTTTCCTCTTCAAAATTTATCTGGAGAGCATCCTTCTTCTACTCTACAACTCAGCGTTGTTCTATGAATACTTCTTGCACTTTTTTCAAGGCTTGTGTGGCTTGTTCTGTTTCTTCCTGTGCGCGACGAAGGTGAGCTTTAGTCGCATAAGCTAATCTGTGAAGTTGGGCTGGCTCATCTCCCAACTCTGTTTCTTTCAACGACAGGGGCGCAGTGGAAACTGTGTGACTGGACTGAAGGGATTATTATACCCCTCTGAGTTCAACCTCGACTCTATCATACATCTCCTCCTGCTTGGCTTCATGTTTCTATAAGATTTCCTGCGAGGTGTCATTCGCAACTGTGATGATGAATTCAAAGTCATTGATAGTGAGCACAATCTGCATCTTATACATGGTGGTTCTAGATTTCTTCCAAGAAGTGGGTTTCTTGGAAGAAACCTTCCTTTTCTTCAAGGGATCAACCTCATCAGTAGGATCTCTCGAAGGTGTTACTTTGTCTTGCTTGTGCTGGTCTTCTTTGTTGTTTGTCTCTTCTACTTCGTCATCATGCCCTCGGTCAGGTGATACTGAAGCAGTCTCTTCTGATGCGCTGCTCAAGTCTTGGACTTCTTCGGTATTTTTCCTTCTGCTAGTTCCAGGTGTGTCATGTTCTTTGTGAGCATCCTCCGAGCTGTCAAGTTCGGGATCAGACATCTCTGCAGGGTCAACAGGGAGAAGGAGGTTTGTTGACCAGTCCTGATTTATCTCCTTGAGGTCCTCCTATGTGATCTTGTAGTATGACTGTAGCTCCTCTGCTCGCGCAGTGATATAGATGAAGTGTCGATCTATATGAAACTTCATAAGGGGCTTGAACCACTGTAGGGTGTTTGGCGTCATGCGAGGTTCATCTTTGATAGCCCTCTTCAGTTGGAGATAATACGTATGAAATACCACATTTGACTACCACTGTTATCCCATATCGTTCGAGTACCATAGCGTGGTGAAATTTGCAGCAAGTGGCTCGAACGGCTCGATGTCCGGGAAGGTCGCACCTTCCAGCATCTCCCAAGCAGTAAACGCGATGAGGAGCCTCGATCCTAAGCTTCGTGGAAATCCAGTTCGTTTTGGTTAACTAGGTACTTCACCAAGTTCATCTGTAGGACTTCCACGCACTTCCCTGCAAGGTCCACAATGAACCCTATGACCTACGTGGGTATATTCTTTCTCACCAGCTTTCCTATGATTAATTGGCATGCTAGGTGCATTGCACCATTCTGGATGGAATCTACCTTGTAGCCTTGCGTCCCCTTCTCAACATCATCGTAGGTATCCTTGATCTTCTGTGCTAATGCACGATCAGTAGCCTTCCCTAGATAGAATTCCTACGGGTCGGGTCCTTGCATGCTCAATTCAGTGATCCTATGGATCAGCGTCGGATCAACTTTGATACGTCAATCTAGCCATAAGTAGTTTCCATGGTAACATGAGAGTAGGATCTTAACACATGCGTTAACCTCTTGGTGTCGTCCAAAGTGTGGGATCTTCATTACATTCAACAGGGTGGACTGCGTAAGGTTCATCGTCCACGGATGGGGGATTATTTTCGAGTTCTTCCCCTTCATCATGGTCAAGTATTTATAAGGGGAGAGCATATTATGGTTCTTGCGGTCTCCTAGGTTGAATTCGTTGAACTTCAATGTTGAAATCTTATCCTGCTGCGCTCTTATTGCGCGTATCCCCTTCGGGAGGTACGCAGTAACCAAGGTGTAATCAAAGTCTCTAGGAACACTAACATGAATAACTGCGCCGGTTAGAGGCGGTATGTAGTCGAGTAAGATGGTCGGGATTAGCTTCGCATTTTCTAGGTCATATTTGTGCTTGGCTCTCTTTTCTGCTGCGACTGGGGATGGTCCGGATCCGCAAGCGGTCGATGGAGAGGCTTGCACTCCTCTCGTTGAAGATGCTTGTACACCCACATATAGTACCCTTTCAAAAATTACTCTTTCAGTCATGAGTTCGATGAGTACCTCCTTCACAGACTCTTCGAATGTGCTCAGTTATTCAGACATACACGCCCGTGGTTGAATATCTCGAGTTGAAGAGAAACTACTCAATGCAACGAGATGAATGGTGATAGCTCGATGATCACTGTGTGAAATCAACTAATCTACGGGCTCAGATAATCACAGTTGCAAAAAGCTTCTTAGTGCAATGCTTGATGGAATAAGTAGACAACTAGGTAACGAATCTCTCCAATGGGCAAGAAGCCTTCATTAATGTAGTTTCGTCCATTATGGTGTGGTCCCAACGGTATGGTGGTGATTTTTCTTACCATAAATGTTGTTCTAACCATTCGGGGTGTCAGTATAATAGTTATATTATTTCCAATGGCTATATTGCTTCGCCATGGCGAAGTGCCATGTGGCGTTGTTCTGTTATCCCGACAAAGTTCCAATTTTGCAAATTTTCCTTTTGTGAAGTTCCCTCTGGAACCTTTTGTAATATTTCGATATTTTCTCTCTTCTTACTTAGTTTTATAGCCTTCTTTTCGGTGATCTGCATCTTGATATTCCTCTTTCCATTATGATTCTTGTCTTTGTTTGGCATTGTAACTTCGTGTTGTTGAGGTTCTTTCATAGCATTCAAGGGAAATACTTATTTTTTCTCTGGGGTATGTGCTTTAGTCTTATGTGAGTCTTCTTGTGTTATTTCAACTTCATCATCCAAGTTTCTAGTCTTAAGAAGTTTCGATCTGTTCTCATGTTCTGCAATCAAGTGTGATATCCTTCTTGTCACAAAATCTTTCAATTCTTGCTTCTTCTGCTCTAAGGCTTCCTCTTCTTTTCTTCTGGTCTGATCCTTTTCAATCCAAGGTTTTCCTAGTAACATAGAAAACGGGGCATTGTTCTCAATAAATTTGTCAACCTCAAAATATTCCTCTGTTGAAGCCCCATGAGAACTCATAGATGTCTCGGGGAGTCTTCCACATAGGGTTATCAGCTTTCCTCTGAATAATCCTATTCCTCCTAATGAAGGGATTATAGTAGGCTTTCCAAAAAAAATCCAAGTTCTTTCTGTCATGATATTCACCTGTGTTTCTTCATCCAAAACGCAGTCAATGCTGAAGTCTCCTATTCTTGCTTCTATGTATTCTTTTTCTTTGAAGATCTCGGATAATTTGATATTTATGTGATCATTTAGGGTTTCTTTCATTTGCAATAGTATAGTCTCTTATTCTCTCTGGGGTTCTGTCATGGTCTCAGGTACTTGACCTTTCTTAGGGTTTTCTTGTCTCATATTCATTCTTTCAAGTTTAGCAATCATTCTAGGGAAATCTAAAACTTCATGATCCATAACCTTACAACAAAGACAACTAGGTCTTCTATAAGGCAATTCCTTAGCTACATGTCCCAGTCTTCTGCAACTGTAACAAATAGTTAATCATCTCTTCCTCTTAAATGATCCCCAACCTTTCCTATACTGCGCACTAGGATCATTATATCTAACCTACAAAAAATTCTTTCTAGGATCCTGCATCCATTTGTTAGTCTAAACATCCTTTCTATGCATAAGAATAACATATCTTTCATTATTTCTATCAGATCTACTCAAATCAGACCTTCTTTCATCTATTTGTGCCCTACTTTTCAAGCTAGGATTTTTTTTATCAAACATACCTAGATCCATACTTTAGAAACAAAAAATTCCACTTATCTCACTTCTAACAAAGCACAAAGCTTACAGATCTTGCATCTTTAATAAAAAATTCACACTTTTACCTTTAACAGAGCACAAATCTTTCAGCTCTTACCTCTTTTCTTTAGATATGACCCTTCTTCTTGGCACAGAGCTTAAGTATAACATTGCACACTTAAGGAAATAGATCTACGCATGTAGCTTTCTCTTTTCTTCAGTTCCTAGTAATTACAGTTTCAGGTCCGATATTTGCACATAGCTCTCTTTTCTTCAGTTCCCAACAATCACAATTTTAGGTCCGATATTTGCATAGAGCTTCCTCTTCCTCAGTTCCTAGAAATCACAGTTTCAGGTCCCAGCAATGGAACAATTTGTTGGCACAAGGGCAGACCCAGGGCTCAACGCTCAAGAGCGCACCAACAAAACCCTAACTATCGGCCCTTTCAGCAACACCTGCGAAGCAGATGAAGTCTCACCCGAGGTAGAGGCAGGGGTGGTTGCATGAATCAGATGTCTGCAACCTTATATGGGACATTGATCTGTGATTGTAGCACCTTAACAAAGCACTTAGCAATATAGTTCATTAATATTTAACCAGTATCTAATTCGTAGATAAAACCCTAATTAATGAGCATCGCAGTATTCAACCAGATCTAGCATCTAGCAACACTTAGCATAAAGAAACTAAATCCTAGCAGATTCAAGCACTAAGAACATTCACATAGGTCAGATCTATCATTCATTCACAGTATTAAGCACAAGGCAACATGAGATCTATCTATCATCTAACAATGCACTAAGCATTCAAGAAGATAAACAAGAAAGCAACCATAAATCACAAAGCATTCACAACACAGGAAATACGTGGTTCACCCCCACCCTGGGGCTACGTCCACCAACTCTTTGTCTTATTTATTAGCTTCTTCAATCAATTACATGCACAAAGCCACAAAAACCCTATTCTGCATAGGACAGGAGATCCACGCACTTTGCTAGATCCTCCTTCCCTGAGCTAGGTTACAACACTAAGCCTCTTCTAAATCTCTTATAGCCTCTTTCACTTAGCCTTGCAAGTCTCACACATCATGCACAAAGAATGTACAACTATCACTTGCACTTAGCACTTACCATCAAACACTTGTGTCACCTTCGATCACATAGATCGAATTGCTTCCTACATCGCCTAGCCTGCTATTTATACATTACAAAATGGGCCTAAACATGGGTAAACCCATGGGCTGACATCCCCACACCCGTTACATTATCCCAAATCCAAAAAACCCTAAAAGGGGGTCGAGATCCTGCGATCTCTGCTTCAACTTGCACTCCGCCTTCGAAACCCTGTTGAAGTCCCAAAAATAGGTCAAAGATGACCAAGGATCCTCAAAACTTGGTCAAGGGACATCATAATTCAACCTTCATCATTGAATTAAGAAAAGAAAGGTGCCAATATTTTTGTATATTTGGATAATTTAGCCAAGAAAAGGAAACTTTCTAGGTTGGGAGGCCAGTGAGTCTCCAAACCTAGTGACTAAACCTTCTTGAGCCTTAAGGTATACGATTTACCCCCAAAAATAAAAATCACTTATTCAATGAGGTTATTCATTGTCCAAACCAACTGATTTAGGTTAATGACCCTTGTACTCAACAAATTTCCTCCTTGGGGTAAATCACTCACTTGTCCTTATTTGTCCTTATGACCGCTCTTGGGCCTTGTTCACTAGTTGGGGTATTTTCTAGGTTGAGGTTCCTCCCTTGGGTCCCCAACTTCCCTAATCCATTAGGGCACACTCTTCAATGCATAAAATAAAACCAATTGTTGCGTAGATGCATAAAGTTGCGTAAGTTGCATAAATTTGCGTAGTTGTGTGTTGATTTATAAAGTTGGATAGTGATCTGGTGGTGTGTAGGAAGAGGCCTAACACCTTCAAAATGATCATTCTCCTCCAACTATCCAACTTTAAAGTTGCGTAAATTGCATAAAGTTGTGTAATTTGCAAGTTGAGAAATCAAGAGATTCCACCAACACTCATTTAAATTTATTTTTAATCGCTTGCCAATACTTATTTTAGTTTGTTGATATTGAGCTCGCACATGAGGTAGTTTATATCTATGAGGATGTAGGATCAATTTTTCAAGCCTGGATTTAATGTGTAAATATTTATGAAGGTATTGGATCCCTTAATGACTCCTTAGTATTGTTGACGAGTTGAAGAAGTTTTGAAATCACCAAGAAACCATGCAGGAAACTCAATGTTGCATAGAATAAGAGTTTAATTTTTTTTATGGGTAATGGAGAATTCACATTGTAAAATCTCCTTCAATATTTTTGTTGTTATCTCTATGAACCATTTTGTTAAGAAAACATCTAAGTTGTTGACTTGAAGGACTTGTTGATTTCCCAATCCATCATTTTTCCTCATGATAGATAAATCACTAAGTCAGGAGACCAAAAGTACTTTAAAAGTTAGTAACTGAACCTTCATCATTGAAGTAAGAAAAGAAGGTGTCATTTTTTTTTTATATTTGGATAATTTAGCCAAGAAAAGGAAACTTTCTAGGTTGGGAGGTCAGTGAGTCTCCAAACCTAGTGACTAAACCTTCTTGAGCCTTAAGGTATATGATTTACCCCCAAAAACAAAAATCACTTATTCATTGAGGTTACTCGTTGTCCAAACCAATCGATTGATGTTATTAACCCTTGCACTCAATAAATTTCCTCCTTGGGGTAAATCACTCACTTATCCTTATTTGTCCTTATGACCTCTCTTGGGCCTTGTGCACTAGTTGGGGTATTTTCTAGGTTGAGGAGCCTTCCTTGGGTCCCCAAACTTCCCTAATCCATTAGGGCGCACTCTTCAATGCATAAAATCAAACCAATTGTTGTGTAGTTGCATAAAGTTGCGTAGTTGCATGTTGATTTATAAAGTTGGATAGTCCTTATTTCTCCTTTTCTTAATTGGGGTGACTTTCTTCTTCTTCCTTTGATTGTTTTTTTCTTTACTCAATGTGTTTTTCTAGTCTAATCATATCCAAAGTGATACCCACAAGTAATTGATCATTTTACCCATTTCCAGAGTGATGCACACTACCTAAAGCCACAACTAGAGTATCACCACCTATATATAAAATCAATTTATATTTCATTGGGGTTTACAAGGTTGCATTTTCAATTTTTAATGGTTTTCTATAGTTGGTTGTTGAAAACGAGATTGTGAAACCCTATGGAAATGTATTTTCATCTCTAGATTGAGGATGTCGTTTTTCTTGGTTTTCAAAGCTATCCATCAACCAAAAAAATCAATTTCTCATGTCATGGTTCTTAGAGATATGCAAAGTAGAAAATAAATTGATCCGGTATAAAGATAAGAGGATATCTTGTATACCTTACAAAGTAGAAATCCAAGCCCATCTAATAAACTAATCCTAGAAGTTAAAAGATTGGTGAAATTACAATGAACAGAGGTACTCACCATTCTTGGGGCCCTCGCAGTCTATCTTCATGCCCTTGTAGTCTATCTTTGTGCCCTTACAGTGTATCTCCCCTTCGTGCCCTCACAGTCTATCTCATTGCCCTTGACTAAGTGCCCCTCATGTGCCCTCGACTCAATACCCCTCGTGTGCCCTCAACTCAGTGCCCTCTGTGTGCCCTCCTGTGCCCTCTGTGTTCCCTCGACTCAGTGCCCCTTGTGTGCCCTCGACTCAGTGCCCTCCATGTGCCCTCGTGTGCCCTCTGTGTGCCCTCAACTCAGTTCCCTCTGTGTGCCCTCGTAGTGTATCTCCTCCATGTATCTCCTCCTTGGCAGTGTATCTCCTCCCTGGCAGTGTATCTCCTGTGACTTTCTCCTCGCAAACTATCTCTCTCCCTCACAGACTATCTCCTCCCTGGCAATGTATCTCCTCCCTTGCAAACTATCTCCTTGGTCGCGTGCTCCCCTTAGTCACGTGCATAGTGATATGATCACTAATGGGTTTTGGTCGAGTGTGTAGAGGAATATTTCTTGATGGGCGCACAATAATCCTCCTTTGGTCACGTGCTCCCTTACACTCTCAAATGTTGACACAATTATATGTCAATTTTATGCCCACTAATGACTAAATCTAGATCTAATGCATGCCCACTAATTTAGTACTTATAGCAGGTAGATCTAATGCATGAGCACAATGATATACTTTTTGGTGATTAAATATAATGGAAGCATGCACCATGTTGTATTTGTGTTCCAACTTGTTGTTTATATGGATGATGTGAATTTCATGCTTATTCAGTTGCATTTTGTGCTAAATGAACTCTCATTGTAATGATGAATGTTGTATATTCTAGTTATTATTAGTATGAATGCATAGAAGTGGATAATGGGAATGAATACTTAGTAATAATGTTCCTCATCTTGATGTTCGCATTTCAAAAAAAAAAATTAAGGAAATGCAACTTGGCTAAGACCTTTCGTGTTTAAGGGAATGATGTGATAGTATTAGACAATGATGCCCTTTGTTGGAAACCCTCATGATATACGTTGTTTTATAATACAATCCAACATGTTAGTGTAGAAAATGGGGTGAAAGACTCATAAAATTGCATAACCATATCCATTGGGATGCTTCCACAACGACACTAAACTACTAGTCACAAAACAAGGCAAGTTCAAATTTGGCATATCATCTCATTTCATTGATGAAGTAGAGTGTGATGTATTATTAGATGTTTGTGATATAATATTTAATGGTATCCTCCACAAGAATCTTTTTTAAGTTCTTTTAGTTGTCTCTTAATAGAGAGAAGACTTGATGCAACAGAACCTTTCAACTTTTTCTATAACTAGATACCTATGCAACCTCGTCTTCTAACAATTCTTTGCGAGTATAAAATCCTAATTAGCAGTAACTTGTAAATGGCCTTAAATTGTACTAAACTCTTACTACCACTTAATTAATGTAAGAAATTCTATTTTTGATCTAATCATTGTAATAGAGAAATTAATTACCTACTATATCTCAAACAATCCAAAATTATAGTGTATCTATGTGTAATCTACTTCAAAGTTGTATGAGAAGAGGAGGAACCTTGATTGTGTAGTCTAGTGGTTCTAGTTTGAGGTAGTACCTATGCAATTAGAGTTGTCTCAAGTACAAGCGTAGTTCCTTTCTCTTTTGGTTGTTTCTTTGAAGAGGATGGAGGATGGAGGATTAACAAAGGGCTCTAATGAATTGGGAATGCACTCAATGGAGACTTAAGAGCACGACCTTATGGATAGAAAATGCATATGAGAATACTTTATTTTTCCCATAATTATTCCAACATGAGGAAAAGCATGAATAACATATGGGGCATTCAAAATCCAGTAAGGGCTAGAGTGTAGAGCTTCCAAGAAATATCAGAGGTGGGGACAACCCATTTCCAATATGTATTTAAGGGTCTAGAATTAGTCAACATTGCAAACATAGCGACAATTTGCTTGTTTTTTCCAAGGTTTATGGAAGGAATTCAAGATAAATAGTTAATGGACATTTATGACAAAGGAGAATTTAAAGGACAATGTATACTCTTTTCGATGAGAGAAAATACCAAGTCCTAATCATTGGAATATACAATTTTATATTATATGGGGCTATATGAGCTCATTGAAGAGGATGTCCTAGACATTCCAAATTAATCTAGGAGCTCTAGAAAAGTCTTAGGTGCATTTGAAATTCTACCTTTCTATGTTTGATCCCTTAAAAATGTGATCCATACATTTTTTAATATTTCATGCCAATATCATTATGCAATTATATTTATAAAAACATATCAAAAGTAATTGGAAGGAGGATAAATCATAATCTATCCAAAGCCATTTCTTTTGAATAGTTTGGCTTCTTTAATGGGAGACAAATTCCTTATATTGTGGGGGTTGGCATAAGAATATTTCCATTCTAACAAGACAAAGAAAATGGCATCCTTTGTTATAAAATTAGATCTATCAAAGGCATATAGTAGGGTTTCATGGTTATATTTAATATTATTGCTCATACATGTTGGTTTCAATCTTCTAGTGGTTAGTTGGGTCAAAGGTTGTTTAAATTCAATATCATTCTCTATTCTAATTAATGGGTCCACTGCTTCTTTCTTCAATCCCTCCAGAAGAACAAGATTGAGAACTTCAATCCTTCTTTCTTCAATACCATCACCCACTTCTTAAGTCATTATGTAGACTGAGAACTTGAAGAACAAGATAAGATCCCAAGAATTGGTGAGAAGTGATTCATGCAAATGCACCAAAATGGAATTTGGATAATGATCCTTGTAAAATTTGAATAAAATATTTGGAGAATGATAATTTTGAAGGTGTTAGGCCTCTTCCTACACACCACGACCAGATCACCTCTGATTGATAGTATGTGTATTAATCCCTTTTAGTTTTGGGTTGTTAGTATTTTCAATTGCACGCACCTTTCAATCTAGTCAAAGTTCAATTAATGTCTCTTGTTATTGTAGGGTAATAAAGCCTCGTCCCAATGCCCATATGCCTCCAACCTTGTGATATAATGATCATTTGGAAACAAGTGTCATGAAGGGTGATGACAAAGACTAGGGGTAACTTTCAATTCAAGGCTAGGAATGACCAGACCCACATCAAGTGAAGGAATAAAATTAAGAAGGTATATGTTTTGTCCCATTCCATGTCAACAACAATGCATCCATTCACTGGGAACACTAAAACCCGACAAATCGATGACTCCACTAAATTAGGGTTTATGGTTTACATGATGAATTGATGATGGAAGAAAGTGGGTGAGTCAAATTTGAGTCCAAAAACCCTCTCATATCGTTAAGACATGTGAATAGTCTATCCATGTCAAATTTCAATACATACAGAAACAGTTTGAAAAAATTTCAACGTTGGCCCCATTCACAAGTCATTGTTGCCCATGTCCAGTCCTAGTACAATTTCCTTGTAAAATTTGAATAAAATATTTGGAGAATGATAATTTTGAAGGTGTTAGGCCTCTTCCTACACACCACGGCCAGATAACCTCTCATTAACAGTCTGTGTATTGATCCCTTTTAGTTTGGGGTTGTTAGTATTTTCAATTGCACGCACCTTTCAATCTAGTCAAAGTTCAATTAATGTCTCTTGTTACTGTAGGGTTATAAAGCCTCATCCCAATTCCCATATGCCTCCAACATTGTGATCTAATTATGATCATTTGGTGACAAGTGTCATGAAGGGTGATGACTAAGACTAGGGGTAACTTTTCAATTCAAGGTAGGAATGACTAGGCCCACATCAAGTGAAGGAAGAAAATTAATAAGGTACATGTGTTGTCCCGTTCCATGTCAACAACAACGCATCCATTCACTGGGAACACTAAAACCCGACAAATCGATGACTCCACTAAACTAGGGTTTATGGTTTACATGATGAATTGATTATGGAATAAAGTGGGTGTGTGAGTCAAATTTGAGTCCAGAAACCCTCCCATATCGTTAAGGCATGCAAATAGTCTATCCATGTCAAATTTCAATGCATACAGAAACAGTTTGAAAAAAATTCAATGTTGGCCCCATTCACAGGTCACTGCTGCCCGTGTCTAGTCTTAGTACAATTTCCTTGTAAAATTTGAATAAAATATTTGGAGAATGATAATTTTGAAGGTGTTAGGCCTCTTCCTACACACCACGACTAGATCATCTCTCATTGACAGACTATGTATTGATACCTTTTAGTTTTGGGTTGTTAGTATTTTCAATTGCACACACCTTTCAATCTAGTCAAAGTTCAATTAATGTCTCTTGTTACTATAGGGTTATAAATCCTCATCCCAATGCCCATATGCCTCCAACATTGTGATCTAATTATGATCATTTGGTGACAAGTGTCATGAAGGGTGATGACTAAGACTAGGGGTGACTTTCAATTCAAGGCTAGGAATGACCAGGCCCACATCAAGTGAAGGAATAAAATTAATAAGGTACATGTGTTGTCCCATTCCATGTCAAAAACAATGCATCCATTCACTTGGAACACTAAAACCCGACAAATCGATGACTCCACTAAATTAGGGTTTATGGTTTACATGATGAATTGATGATGGAAGAAAGTGGGTGTGTGAGTAAAATTTGAGTCCAGAAACCCTTCTATATCGTTAAGGCATGCCAATAGTCCATCCATGTCAAATTTCAATGCATACAGAAACAATTTGAAAAAATTTCAACGTTGGCCCCATTCAGAGGTCATTGTTGCCCGTGTCTAGTCCTAGTACAATTTCCTTGTAAAATTTAAATAAAATAATTGGAGAATGATAATTTTGAAGGTGTTAGGCCTCTTCCTACACACCATGGCCATATAACCTCTCATTGACAGTCTATGTATTGATCCCTTTTAGTTTTGGTTTGTTTGTATTTTCAGTTGCACGCACCTTTCAATCTAGTCAAAGTTCAATTGATGTCTCTTGTTACTGTAGGGTTATAAAGCCTCATCCCAATGCCCATATGCCTCCAACCTTGTGATCTAATTATGATAGTTTGGTGAAAAGTGTCATGAAGGGTGATGACTAAGACTAGGGGTAACATTCATATCAAGGATAGGAACGACCATGCCCACATCAAGTGAAGGAAGAAAATTAAGAAGGTACATGTGGTGTCCCATTCCATGTCAACAACAATGCATACATTCATTGGGATGGCATACCTACATCGTTGGTATGATTAGGCGTAGTCGCGCAGAGCTCCTCTTAGTTTCGAGAATAGT
>ML784546.1:310839-355898 GCA_009831015.1 Picea engelmannii | reverse complement strand
TCTTGACATTTCACATGAATTTCCATAGAATATACTAACTAGATCCAAAAACCAATGACATGAAATATGGTACTACACATATAATATATTATCAAGGAAAAAACAAGCTACATGAAACTTCATTTGAACAAAAATTTACAAGTTAAATGAGTACATCAATAAAAAAACATATTAACCTCCAAGTTCAAAATCAAAGCCATGTAGATCGGGAATTGGATTTGTTCAACCAGTGGGTGACGGAAAAAATAAACAACTCAAACAAAATCCACAAACAGTGTCACAACTATAGCAATTGTGTCGCAAAGTCTCTTAAAGTTAGGTATATATAGATCAACTACTCAACTAGTTGTTAGCAGATGTTTTTTGAGATAGGCAAAAATTTTGTGGCAATAGCGGCGAACTTTCGTGGCAATAACGACGAAAATCTTGCGCAATTTAAAAAACCTATTTGTGGCAATAATGACGAAATTTTGTGGAAATAGAGACGAAAATCCCGCCCTATTTAAAAAAAAAACATGAAAATAATGGAAATGTGGAAACATTTCGTGGAATAATCTGCCCATATGTAGTAGTGCTACCATTATCTATCCTCAATACCTTTATTTTCTTCTCTATTTGATTTTCTACCATAGCCTTAAACTCTTTAAATTTATCAAATACGTCAGATTTCTTTCTAAGAAAATAAATCCATGTGTTCCTTGAGAAATCATCTATGAATGAAGCATAATACACAGATTTACCTAGTGATGGAACAAGCACATGTCCAAACACATCACTGTGTATCAACTCTAAGATCCCCTTTGCTCTTGTAGCACCAGATGGAAATCTTACTCGATTTTGTTTTCCATATATGCAATGTTCACAAAAATCAAAATCCAGAGTGCAATTAGACATACCTTCAACCATACCTTTACCGTGTAGTGTTCGAAGGCCCTTTTCTCCAATATGACTCATTATTTGATGCCACAACATGGTCTTCTTTCCAGGGACAATATTGGTCTTGTCTTCTTTATTTGTCTGGTCAGGGACAACATAACTGTTACACCCATTAGTATAAGTGTTTCCCAACAAATTGTACAGAGTTCCACACCGAACTCCCGTCATCAACACCATTGTTCCTCATACTATCTTGCAAGTTCCCTTTTCAAATACAATATCCACTCCTGCATCATCCAACTTGCTTACAGATATTAGGCTCCTGGCTAGTTTTGGAATGTGCAGAACCCCAGGGATATTTCTAATTCTTCCATATTTTAACAACAACTTAACCCTTCCATGTCCCATGATTTTGACTATCGAGCCATCTCCTAGGAAAAAATCACCACCATCGTATTTTCATATTCATAGAACCACTCCCCGTGAGGACTCATATGGTATGACTCACCTGAGTCGATCAACCATACATCACGGTTTGCATGTGTACCTATATATGCCAGATAAACATCACCTCATTCTTCAGTGGAGGTTTTCACCTCTGTGGAAGAGGTACTATTAGATCCCTTTGGTTTATCAACCTTCTTAGACTTGCAATATTTCTTATAATGCCCTGTTTTACCACACTTCCAACATTTCCTCAAAGATTTTCCTGGAGACTTAGATCTACCGATAGATTTAGATCTCCCCCCCGAAGACTTACCAGGATTCCTGTCTTGGGTATTCCCTCTTACAAATAAATCATTTGTGCTATGACCATCCATGCTTTTCTGCCTCATCTCTTCAGATAACAAGGATGCAACTACATCCTCATACTTCAATGTAGATTGAGTGGTACTACCAATTGCTACAACTAGATTATCCCAAGAATCTAGCAAAGCAAATAACAAAGTAATACACTTATCTTATTATGCAATCATAATATTAATAGAGACAAGTTGACTCACCAGAGTATTAAAGGCATTTAGATGTTCTGTCATAGAATCTCCATCGTCCATCCTAAGATGATACAACTTCTTTCGAAGAAACAAATTGTTTACCAGGGACTTTGATTGATACAAATTCCCTAACTTATCCCATAGTTCCTTGGCTGTAGATTTTTCCGAGACATTCAACAACACCGAATCTGCCAGGCAGAGTCGAATAGTACTCCTTGCTCTTATGTCCAACTTCTCCCAATCTTCCTTCGACATACCACTAGGTGGTGTACTAGTAGTTTGTGTACTAGTAGGTTGTGTACCATTCGACTGTGTGCCAGTAAAATACATACCAATAGGCTATGTACCAGAATCCACAATGATCCATTGTTCTTTGTCTAGAAGAAGGTCCTCCATCTTGAGCTTCCATAGCTCAAATATTTTACCGTTGAACTTCTCTATCTTGATTCTAGAAGATCTCTCCATTCCTCTTTCTACACTCGAATCTCCACTGCAAAATCTCCCACTAAACCCAGGTTTATCACAAAACCAAGATAAACTTGATCTATCAAGACCAAGCAAAACCCTCAACAACAAAGGCGTCCCTATGAAGCCAAAAACGAGCTCTAATACCACATGTAAGTTTTAAACCCGTGAAGTAAAGCAATGCATATAGATTCTTAAAAAAAAACATAAATTAATCAATGGCTCATACACATAGTACACAGAGATTTACACCAGAAACCCTTAACTGAGAGAAAACCAACCTTTCTTGGTGTTGCACCTTGCAACTCTTTATTATATTAATTTCACCATTCACCATACAATATATACAATGTTTTAGGTATTTTGTAGCTACCAAAACCCTAATCCCTTAATTCAAGATTAATTTAGAAAACTACTAAAAATAGCAAAACACCGCCCAAAAAAAAATTTGGGGCACCGCCCCGAACGTTGTACGTAACCAGGGGGGGCATACCTGGCCCCCCCTGGGACCCGCCTAGGAAGCGCCCGGTGCACATGACACAAAGAGAAACGGAGGTTGGGATCGTCAGACGCAGTTGTCGAATCTGACGCGGCCACACACACACATGCAAAGAATATAACACATACCCAACACTCATCACTCCCCATTACTAGGGAAGTCCTTCTAGACCACACCAATCTTGTATTTTAAGTACACAAACTTCACTCTCAACAAAGGCTTGGTCAACACATCTGCTATCTTCTCATCTGTATTGACATACTTGAGCTTCACTGCTCCCTTCTGCACCATATCTCTGATATAGTGATACATGGTGGCGTCCACTATCTCTGAAGAAGTATCACACAACAACTTCATATTCGTCACCATTGGAGTAAGCATGGCCTTGCAATACATCATGCCAAATATATTCAAGATCTCTACTGCATAATTTCCTTGATTAAGGAAAATCCCATCCAATCTCTGCCATACCTCCAGACCCAAGAAATAATGCATCATACCTAGGTATTTCATCTCAAACTTTGATGCAAGATTTATCTTTCACTCAACGATGAGCTTTGCATTCCCTATTAGAAACATGTCATCCACATATAATAGTAATATCATTGGTCCACCATCCACAACCTTGTAGTAAAGGTTGGAATTTCCTTTACTCTTGGTAAAGCCCAAGTTCATCAGGAAACTGTTTGATCTGGCATATCATGCCCTGGGTGCTTGCTTGGGCCCGTGCAAAGCTTTATTCAATATGGAGACATGAGACTCCTTCTCATGTATCTATGTACACTTCTTCATACTACTAGAGAAAATGTCTCGTCATAATATTCTCCCTCTTGTTTGGAGGATATTTTGGCCACAAATCAAGTTTTGTACATCTCTATGCTGCCATCAACAACATGTTTGATCTAGTAGATCAATTTGGAATTCACCACAGACCTCCATTCTAGTCTCAAAGAAAAAATGCATATCCCGGTCCTTATAACTAGCTTCCTCATTTGTCACTGAAGCAAGGGAATATTCCTAGGAGGTCTCATATCTCCTTGAAGCCTCTGAAGCTTCGATCTAGCCTCCTCAACTCATGACACATGTCTATCAGTTCTGGAAGACGTCTCTCTCTCCCATTTGAATCTGAGGAGGAATACTTTCTGAATGAAAGTCTCTAGGCCATTGACTCTCTCTGAGATCATGCTTACTTTGAGTCTCCATGCTCCCTCTGAAGCTTGACTCCCTCTGAGTCTATCTAATCTTTGGAGTCATCTGCTCCCTCTGTATGTGATGATTTCCTATGAAGTATCCTATAAATGGTCTTGGGGATGCTTCTCCTCCCTACTAGATTGCAAGGGATGACTCCCTCTGAAATCTATCCCCTTATGAGTTGGTACTTGGTGTGGTCGCATGCCTCACCACTGGTGGAACCATATGCTCCTCATGATATGGATTATCAATGCTATATGTCTTTGCATCCTACAAAGTGTCACGAGACCATGCTGGTATCTTCCTAGTTACTACAACGATTATGGGTAGGCCCTTCTGGATCTACTAACTCTTCCTAATGATCTGAAGAGTGATCAACTGCACTAGAGTAATTTTATGTAGATGACATGCTTGTTGCAAGGTCTAATATGCAGGATACAAATGTGCTCAAGAATAAATTAGCTAATTCATTTGCAATGAAGGATTTGGGTGCTGCAAAGAAAATCCTTGGTATGAGAATAACAAGAGACAGGAAAAATCACAAATTGACATTGTCCCAGGGTGAGTACATAGAGAAGGTTTTGGAGAGGTTTAGAATGAAGAATGCAAAACCATTTAGTACATCTTTGTCCAACCATTTCAAATTAACTAGGGAAATGTGTCCCAAGACACAAGAGGAGATAGAATACATGTCCAGGGTCCCTTATTCATCAGCGGTTGGAAACTTGATGTATGTGATGGTTTGCACAAGACCAGATATTGCACATGCAGTGGGAGTCGTGAGCAGGTATATGAACAATCTAGGTAAAGAACATTTGGAGGCAGTAAAGTGGATTCTGAGGTATTTGAGAGGTACTGCTACTCATGCATTATGTTTTGGACGTTCAGACACTTTTCTACAAGGATATGTTGATTCAGATATGGCAGGTGATAAAGATAGCAGGAGGAGCACCACATGGTATGTTTTTAATATAGGTAGAACAACAGTAAGTTGGATTTTGAAACTACAAAAGCTTGTTGCACTTTCAACAACATAAGCAAAGTATGTTGCTATTGTTATCACCTACTAATTTGCATAATTTTTTCCCAAAGCATCTTGTCCTTGTGTTATCTTCCACTCAGATTTTAAAACTTTTTCACCAGCTCCATCAAGCTCCCATCACCTAAATCCTTCACTCAACTGATCATCCAAAATAGTCATGTCCTCCATGAGTAAAAAAATTGGCAAATATCACAAACCTATACCTAGCCTTAATGCTTATCTAAATCTCTTAGTTCCATCACTTCATTCATTTTTACCCTTATTTTCATATTCCCGTTGAAAATAAAAAATATTCCTTTTATTAAGCACCCTTATCCTATCCACAAACTCATTTGTTAAGCCTCATATGCCCAAAGTCCTTAGAAAATAGAAAAATGGTTTATTATTATTAATATAAGTATTTTTATATTAAAATATTTATATTGATATTTAATCCAATATTTAATTTATGGAATCACGTCAAATCATGGGCACGAATCTCAATTTAGAATGTGGAAAATTCAAAGGCTAGATGGAGGGCGCACATACATATCAAGCATAGAATTAACACAGAGGTTAATTATGTGAAAGCGGGTCAGGGAATAAACCAGTGGTTTGGTGATTGGACACGTGTTTTTACGTGGTGCATATCGGGGGTAAAAGTAGTTTGGATTAAACCACTCCAACCCAAGCTCGATACAATAAATGCAACCATTTATCATATAGTTCATGTGAAATTGTTTTACAGAGGTAAAATTCACATTTTACAAATTAAAGAGATTAATGTTTATTTCCATGGAAAAGGATTAAATGGGAAGATGGACGTGAAAGGAAGACTTGGGTAATTTTTTATCCAAATATTTTACATAAGTAAAAGAAGAAGATTAAAGATGGTAAACAACACTTGGTTTTCAAAACCATGGGAAAGAAACCAGTAAATGGTTTTCAAAGTGAAACGGTAAATTGGAAAAAACATGACACAGTAAATGTTTTTCACAGTGAAATGGTAACAGTAAATGTTTTTTTACAGTGAAAGGGTAAATGGGGCAAACAAGACATGGTTTTCAAAACCACGGGAAGCAAGCAAATAAATGGTTTTAAAAACCACAGGCATGAATTAAATTATGGAAATTTAATTCTACAGGATAGAAAAATATGGGAATTATTTTTATTTCAAATATATTATTCTCAAATATTTAATGAGAATATGGATAAACGGAATTAAATTTGAAAGAGTATAAGTGACATTTCAAAGCGAACGTGGTAGAGGAAAGAGCTGGAGCGTCAGAGGAATCTGCAGGGATCATGAAACATTTTTTTCTAAAAATTGTCATTTGTAATCATTGTAACCAATTTTGGAAGCTGAAACGTTTCATTTCAGTTATTGGAATCGATTGTACACTGAATGAACTCGAATTGTATAAGTGTTAGAGGTTCCAAATGAATTAGTTGGCAGAAGTGCAAGGGAACAATTCTGGTTGTTCTAAACTCTATTGTAATTTTCTGGAACTGAATTGAATATACATGCAGAAGATTTTGAAGTCTCTATGAAAATATTCTAATGGTGATGATATGAGTTTTGTCTTCTTTCATTGTATGTATTTCCTATAATATTTTATTCCATTTACATTTTCGTTTGTTTAAATTGGAGAGTTAAAGGCCCATAATTCGTCTTGTGACGCTCTTGGTTGAAACAATTTAAACTGTGTGTAATTTTCTTCCTAAATAATTCCGAATTCATTTCAGTAATGCTCTAATGCATTTATTTGTTTTATCCATCCTCTTACCACTCTGATAAAACTCAATTTACAACTCATATCCATTGCCTCATTTAGCCTTTATCCTCTGGAGAGTTCTACTGGCTGATCATTGTTTTCATTCACTTTCAGAATTTTGACTCCATAGCCCAAAGTGTCCCTCCCCTTCCTAGCCAGCAAATTTATAAAAAAAAACCAAAACAAACCAAATCTAGCCACCGATTATAAAAGAAATACCCAGTGACACGAGAGAGCCCTCTCTGAGTTGAGCAGGCTAGTGCCTAGCTCTGAAGTTGGTTGAAATAGTTACCTCTGTCGTTTGTCTATCATCCAGACAAAATTTACAGAGTGCTAACATTTTGGCGTCATTGTCGGGGACGAAATTGAAAAATTTTCCCTCGGAAAGAATGACATTGTTGAGTTCTAAGGTCTGAGAGCAGTAGACACTTAGGCACATATTGGTTGTATTCCTGCTCTGGCGACTCCACACATCAAAAAATCAATTTGAAGGTGATTCGACTGATAGAAGAATCCATAAATTTTAATTTTAATTGGTGACTCGACTCTCAATGAAGAATCTAGCTTCCAAAACATCATTGGCGACTCCACTGTCCGAAGATGAGTTCAATATCTGCAAGGTATGATACAATGAATCACTCTCATATTCCTGGCTTTCCAAATCATATTCCTCACATAGATTGGCAAAAATATTTTCCTAAATTCGAATATGGGAAATGAAATGATGTTGCCTTGCACTTGATTAGATTTCACATGCACATATGTAAGCTGGGGATTAAATTTCATGAGGATTGTTTGATGAAAATGTTTATGGCTTCTCTAGAGGGGAAAGCAATATTATGGTATGAAGGTTTAAAACTAGGCAGCTTATACTCTCTTAAATATTTTCATATAACATTCTTTAAGCATTATGGAGAGTCTAATCCTTCATCCTTGGTGTTTGAAGCTTGTTGTGAATTTTGTGAACATTTCATTAAGTACATTGAAAATGTTTTTGGTGATGAAGTGTGTATGAATGATGAAATCATAGAATCCTTTTATGAATATTCATCCCAACAACAAACAGTAGCCCTTCCTTTGGCTGAAGATGAAGTTGATCAAGAAATTGTTGTTAAAATTCATTTTCCTTCTCCTGAACTTGATGAAGATTTCCAGCAAGACAGGGTGTTTCAAAGTTATCTTTCTTCCCCTATGAATGATGTGGTTGTTCAAATTCTAAGTGGCCTAGACATGGATGAGGATTTTGAAACTGCATTTATGGAAACTTCAAGCAGTCAAAAAACAAATGACATAGAGATTCAGGAAAGAAACAAAACAACGTATGCCATTTTTCAATCAGAAATACATAAAGATAATGAAGAGGCAGTGGTTTTAATTGATTCATTTGAAAATCATGGTTTTGAAAATGCATCCATGGGAACTCTAGACTGTGAAATAGTGCATGATGTTAGCTTTTCACATTTTCAAGAAGATTATGAGCAGGAACTTATTTCCATTCATTCATTTAAAAGTCAAAATCACAGTCCTCAAACAAATTTCCAGAAATTTAATGAAACCAAATCAGAATTGTTTGATAAACAAGAGGATAGTCTTGATGCACATGATATGGCTGTCATATTTGAAGATGTTCAAGAAAGTATGAATGTTTTTGTTGAGATGCATGGAAAAGTAGACAAACCTATTGTTGCCATTTCATTTGAAAATGTTCTCAAAACTAAATAAATAGAGCAAGAGCAACAAACACTTATGAAAGAGGCTTGTCTTTCTGTTTTTGCTCATCAAGAAGAAATGATTTTTCATGGTTTTCAAGATCCTATGGCCATCCTATTCCAGTATTCAGTGAAGGAGGAGTTTGTTTCATTCATAAGCTCAAGTTTTGGATTCAACTTATGTTTTCAGCTGCCATCTTTTACATTTGTCTGCCTGGTTAAGAAAGATGTGAACGAAGAAAAATCGGGAATCTAGTTGCTTGATTGGTTGCATTGGCACTTTAGCATCACTTGTTTGAGTATTCATTTCAGCAGTTTTAGAGTAGATAGGAGTGTGCAAATAATCTTGTTGGTCAAGCATTTTTCAGTTTGGATTTCCTCTAGTGTGTACAGTCAGATTGTAGCGGTGTATTCAGTTTTCAATATCCAGTTGAGAGCGGTGTGCAGAGTTTGGTTTTTAGCAGACACTAGTGACAGGTCGGAGAAAGGTATACACATATGTTTTGGGAGAAGCCCAATGGATCAGGCACCGGGTCTACGAGTTCTTTTCTACCTCACAGGGAGGATAACATCCCTAGTTAGAGCCTATGTTATCACCTGCTAATTTGCATTATTTTTTCCCAAAGAATCTTTTCCTTGCACTATCTTTCCACTCAAATTTTAATTTTTTTTCACCAACTCCGTCAAGCTCCCATCACCTAAATCCTTCACTCAACTAATCATCCAAAATAGTCATGTCCTCCATGAGTAAAAAATTTGGCGAATATCTCAAACCTATACCTAGCCTTAATGCTTATCTAAATCCCTCTGTTCCATCACTTCATTCATTTTTACCCTTATTTTCATATTCTCATTGAAAATACAAAATATTCCTTTTATTAAGCACCCTTATCCTATCCACAAAGTCATGTGTTAAGCCTCATAAACCCAAAGTCCTTAGAAAATAGAAAAATGCTTTATTATTATTAATATAAATATTTTTATATTAAAATATTTATATTAATATTTAATCCAATATTTAATTTATGGAATCACCTCAAATCACGGGCAAAAATCTCAATTTATAATGTGGAAAATTCAAAGGTTGGATGGAGGGCACACATACATATCTGGCATAGAATTAACACAGAGGTTAATTATGTGAAAGCGGGTCGGGAAATAAATCGGTGGTTTGGTGATTGGACACATGTTTTTACTTGGTGCATATCGGGGGTAAAAGTAGTTTGGATTAAACCACTCCAACCCAATCACGATACAATAAATGAAACCATTTATCATATAGTTTATGTGCAACATTTTTCCAGAAGTATGTTTTCAATAATGATTATGGAATTTCCAATAAAGAAATTCTTCCTCGCGGTGAAATTGTTTTACAAAGGTAAAATTCACATTTTACAAATTAAAGAGATTAATGTTTATTTCCATGGAAAATGATTAAATGGGAAGATGCACGTGAAAGGAAGACTTGGGTAATTTTTTATCCAAATATTTTACAGAAGTAAAAGAAGAAGATTAAAGATGGTAAACAATACATGGTTTTCAAAACCATGGGAAAGAAACCAGTAAAGTAAATGGTTTTCACAGTGAAATGGTAAATTGGAAAAAACATGACACAATAAATGTTTTTCAGAATGAAATGGTAACAGTAAATGTTTTTTACAGTGAAAGGGTAAATGGGGCAAACAAGACATGGTTTTCAAAACCATGGAAGCAAGCAAATAAATGGTTTTAAAAACCACAGGCATGAATTAAATTATGGAAATTTAATTCTACACGATAGAAAAATATTTGGGAATTATTTTTATTTCAAATATATTATTCCCAAATATTTAATGAGAATATGGATAAATGGAATTAAATTTGAAAGAGTATAAGTGACATTTCAAAGAGAACATGGCAGAGGAAAGAGTTGGAGCGTCAGAGGAATCTGCAGGGATCATGAAATGTTTTTTTTTTTTTCTGAAAACTATCATTTGTAATCATTGTAACCAGTTTTGGAAGATGAAACGTTTCATTTCAGTTATTGTAACCGGTTTCACACTGAAGGAACTCAAATTTTATAAGTGTTAGAGGTTCCAAATGAATTAGTTGGAAGAAGTGCAAGGGCACAATTCTAGTTGTTTCGAACTCTATTGTAATTTTCTGGAACTAAATTGAATATACATGGAGAAGCTTTTGAAGTCTCTATGAAAAGATTCTAATGGTGATGATATGAGTTTTGTGTTCTTTCATTGTATTTATTTCATGTAATCTTTTATTCCATTTACATTTCCGTATGTTTAAATTAGAGAGTTAAAGGCCCAGAATTCGTCTTGTGACGCTCTCAGCTGAAACAATTTAAACTGTGTAATTTTCTTCCTAACTAATTCAGAATTCATTTCAGCAATGCTTTGATGCAGTTATTTTTTTTCTCCTTCCTCTTACCACTCTGATAAAACTCAATTTAAAACTCAGATTCATTGTCTCATTTAGCCTTTATCCTCTGGAGTTCTACTGGTTGATCATTGTTTTCATTCACTTTTAGAATTTTGACTCCATAGCCCAAAGTGTCCCTCCCCTTCCTAGCCAACATATTTATAAAAAAAAAACAAAACAAACCAAATCTAGCCACCGATTATCAAAGAAACACCCAGTGACACGAGAGATCCCTCTCTAAGTTGAGCAGGCTAGTGCCCATCTATGAAGTTGGTTGAAATAGTTACCTATGTCGTTTGTCTATCAACTAGACAAAATTTACAGAGTGCTAACAGCTGCTACAGAGGCTAGTAAAGAAATGATTTGGTTACACAGGTTTATGGAGATATTGGGAAAGAAGCAGGAGAATAGCAGGTTGTACTATGACAGTGAGAGTGCCATTCATCTTGAAAATAACTCAACCTTCCATTCGAAGACTAAGCATATACAATTGAGGTACTATTTCATACGATCTATCTTGGAAGATGGACATTTGAAGTTGGAAAAGATACACACTAGCCAGAATCCTACAAACATGTTAAAAAAGGGAGTAACCAGGGAGAAACTGAGTTCTTGATTAGTTTCAGTTGGTCTTCAAGCATGAAGGTGAAGATGAGAAATTTGACAGGTTCAAGAAGGTTCATAGTCTAGCAGATACAACAACGGTGGAGTTGTTGAGATCAGTCTCCAAGTGGGATATTGTATGTTGTGGAGCCTAATTATCTTCCTGATTCAGAGGTATTTTTTTCCAACTGTGTTTATACCGCATGAAGACTTTAGACCCCATAAGAATGTACACTCATCCATGTAGGGGAGTGTAGGGGCGGGGGTTACCCCCCCCTGCGGGGGTTTGGGGGTGAAGCCCTCGAAGGGAAAATTGCCTTGTAAATGTATATTGTAATTTCATTGTAAATTTGGACTGTTCATTATAAGGTCGCGGATCTAACAGTATACGTTATGTTAGGGTTTTTTTCCCTAGAAGGAAACCCTCTTTTATGAGGGAAATGTATTGCGGCTATGGATTATATCGAATATTGTATTCTGAGAGAGGAGACTGTGAGAGAAAGAAGAGGAAGTTACAACAAGTTTGTTGTAGGTTGTATCCCTTCATTTGCTAGATAATAATAAAGGAAGGACATGGTAATTTCTCTGGTGGACGTAGCCCACACTGGGTGAACCACGTATATATGTGTCTCTATTGTATTGTGTATCTTCTGTGTTTTATTTCCTCATTTGTTTTATTTTATTGCTCTGTGATCCTGTTTTTCTAACAGGCTGTAGTGGAGCAACCTATGTATACGCTGGTTGTTTAACTGGTAGGATGCGTATATGTAAAAATATGTTATTTTTTGGCTCTGGAAGGTAAAAAAGGGGACTTCAAGTCAGCATAGGGAAATGAAAGGCCATCCAAGCAAGTTTAATGGGTTGAGGAAAAAATTTCTATAACATATTCCCCCTAATGTGTGAGGTCAGAGGAGTATCTGCGATGACCAGAATACATTTTAATTCCTAGAAGTGGAGTGATGGAGACTCAACTGGAATTGTTAGTTACTCATGAGAATATTACAATCCATAATGAATTTTTACACATGGATGCCAATCTGAATTACACTGCAGATCCCTGTGGAAATATACCAAATAGTTGTTCATGGCCATGAATAGGGAATACAAAGTAGACACATGCCATAGGCTGTCATAGTCACGAACAAGGCCCAGTGGAATCCAGTCTCAAAATCAATATGAAGATATCTGTATACAATGGAGTACAATCTAATCTCCCATGATCATTGAAGTCATATAGGTACTAGTCCAATGACAGACAACAACAAAATAGGAATGATGCTACTATAAATTGGAGGTCTTCTACACTATCCATTGAAGGTGCAATTCTACATCATGTGAATAGAGGAGTTGATTTCGAACACAATGAGACTTCGTTTGATTACCGGTCATTAAGGTATACCATTAACAAACATGAGATAACCTATCGATCATGAAAGTAGGTATCAAGACACCGAGTACATTATTACAAGTGTGAATAAGGGTGTTGAGGTCAAACACTTGAAGAATCCATCGATCGGGAGACATTGATGTATTCCCAACTTTCAATGGCGGGAGAACCTGCCACTGATGACTGGAAGCCTCTAGCTACTCATAGGACTCTAGGTCTCATTTGCATAATATATGAGCTAAAGTCGATGGAAGGAGACCTTCTGAAAGGAGATCATTAGGGAATCTTGCATCAGTCAGCATGAGGTACAAAGCAATAGCTTGATGAATAGGAGGAGCTCGAATGAATAGGATGTTCATGAACGGACGAACCTATACATCTTTCGCATGCACCAAATACAAGTAGTGCATGAAAAAGAACCTATTAATAGCAACCAATAAGGAAGACTAACGAAAAAGGAGATGAAATTGCCAATAAGGCTAATGGAATCCAATACATTGCATGAATCCCAATGTGTGAATAGATTTCTTGTCATCGAACACAAGGGAAACCCCCCAGTCAGCAACTAATGAGGAGATGTCGACTGTTGGGTTCAAGGTTACCTACCCATAATGAAAGTAGGACCAGAGTGCATGGTAGGAATACAACTTCATGTGACTCTGAGACACATTGAGGGTATGGATGACATGCAAAGTCAAGAGTTCTGAGAAATGGTCAACACATGCTTATAGACTTCCTTTGAACAAGAGTGTGAGACATATGAATAACTCAGGCAACATAGACTTGATGATGAAACTTCGTGATGCAAGAGGCATCAACAAACTCTCCACAGGGACTAGAAGAATAACTAGTCGGAGGAGTAAACTCTAAGTAGTGAGATCAACTTCCTAAGGTCATGCTAAACCCAAACTTTGGATGACAGTCAACTCAAAAGTTTGTGCTATGTTCAAAGGTGACACTATTGTTGTCAATATGAGATAATATTCATCCTTTCAAGATTTATGTCATCATGGGGCTTCAACTCGCCAGCTCACACAAAATATGGCATCTAGTTCATACATAAATATTAACATGCATACCATACTATTTCACTGGTATGAGATAATGGGAGAGAAGGACCCTTACGCCACCCTGCTAGGGATATAATGGTGTTTTATAACAACATCGTTATTAATTTTAATAGAGAGACAATGACCTTCGAGGCTGAAGGTACCCTAAGGTGCACCCATTCGATTCGTACTAGGGCCCAAGGTATATAGAGCTCACAGATGATGCCTTCGGGGAGAACGCGTTGGAAAATATTTATAGGATGACAACAGATAGATGGGAGGATTGTGTAAATCCTACCGCGAATGGGTAAGTAAGCTAGAGGAGCATGTAGCGCCCTTTGATTCATATTTTGAAGAAGCCTGAAACAACTGGCAGGAGTGCAACCCTGAGTTGACTACTAGACGATGGACATTTGTACATTGAGTAGAAATATTTCAATGTACCATAATATTTCACTGGAGTAGCTATTTGTACTAGACTATTTCACTGGAGTAGCAATATATCAACATACCATACTATTTCACTAGAGTAGCTATGCTTACCAGAATATTTCACTGGAGTAGCAATATCTCAATGTACCAGACTATTTCACTGGAGTAGCTATGCGTACCAGACTATTTCACTGGAGTAGTTATGCATACCAGACTATTTCACTAGAGTAGCAATATCTCAACATACTAGAATATTTCACTGGAGTAGCAATATCTCAACATACTAGAATATTTCACTGGAGTAGCTATGTGTACTATACTATTTCATAGGAGTAGCTATGCATACCATACTATTTCACTAGAGTAGAAATATCTCAGTGTAACAAACTATTTCACTCGAGTAACTATGCATACCAGACTATTTCACTGGAGTATAAGACGTCAAACACACTAGATTGGCCCTCTAGCTATCTCGGAGGCATGCCCTACCCAAAGGATCTACGTGAAGCCTCCAACCACACAAATCGGTTGGACCTCCATAGCTAGTAAAACATGCTCTCCCCGAAGGATCTGGGTACACATCATCCTGACTAGTGCCACAGTCAATTCCTAGGCATGACAACTTGTTTTCCACACTATAAAATGTTTCTATCTGGAGTTGCATATGTAACTCATCACTCCCTCTTACTAGGGAAGTCCTTATGGACCACACCAAGCTTGTCTTTTAAGTACACAAACTTCACTCTCAAGAAAGGCTTGGTCAACACGTATGTTATCTGCTCATCTGTAGCGACATACTTGAGCTTCACTGCTCCCTTCTGCACCATATCTCTGATATAGAGATACATGGTGGCGTCCACTATCTCTAAAGATGTATCACACAACAAATTCATATTCGTCACAATTGGAGTAGGCATGGCCTTGCAATCCATCATCCCAAATATCTCCAGGTTCTCTACTGCATACTTTCCTTGATTAAGGAAAATCCCATCTGATCTCTGCCATACCTCCAGACCCAAGAAATAATGCATCATACCCAGGTCTTTCATCTCGAACTCTGATGCAAGATTTCTCTTGCACTCAATGATGAGTTTTATATTCCCTGTTAGAAACAGGTCATCCAAATATAACAGTAATATCATTGGTCCACCATCCAAAACCTTGTAGTAAAGGTTGTAATTTTCTTTACTCTAGGTAAATCCCAAGTTCATCAAAAAAATGTCTGATCTGGCATATCATGCCCTGGGTGCCTACTTAGGCCCGTACAAAGATTTCTTCAATCTGCAGACATGAGACTCCTTCTCATGTATCTATGTACACTTCTTCTGACTACTAGAGTAAGTGTCTCGTCATAATATTCTCCCTCTTGTTGGGAGAATCTTTTGGCCATAAATCAGGATTTGTACATCTCTATGTTGCCATCAACATGTTGTATCTTGTAGATCAATTTGGAAGTCACCACTAACCTCCATTCTAGTCTCAAAGAAAAAATCCATATGGCAGTCCTTCTAACTAGCTTCCTCCTTTGTCAGTGAAGCAAGGGAATCTTCCTAGGAGGTCTCATATCTCCTTGAAGCCTCTGTCTTCTGTACATGGATGTATGTGGTTGAGTATACAACTTCTTATCTGGGTAGTATGCTCCATGTCTCAAACTAGATACCATATAATATGTTGCCTCCTGCAATCGTCACTATAGCTTCCCTCTTAGTTATCACCTGTGACCTGCCCAGAATAAGACCAACAACAAGGGAAAACAATAGACAAGAATAATAATCTTATAATAATAATAAAAACAATAGCGAGAACAATTGTCACAATATCTCCTTCTCAAAGCTATCACTTGTGACCTACCTTGAACAAGAGCCAAAATAAAAAATACAATAATAAGAAATAGGAACAACACTCTTCTAGTGTTGTGACCAATCATTCCTCCATGGTAACCTGCCCGGAATAAGAACATATCTATGTTAACAAGAATGAAAGATAATTTCATGCTAATCAACATATCATTACCAAAGTGACCTGCCTAGAAGAATAACAAGAAGTATATCCTAGAGGATATGTTAGTTCATCTTGCAAACAAGTACAATACACATTTATATCAATAATACTCACATGCTACCAAGTATTCATTGTATCTAGCAGTAATAGAACCTTTCAAGGATTGTTGTCACAACTATAGTGTTTACTTGTAATGTAACAATTATCAAACTTGATATGTGCAAATTGGAAACTTATCAATTTAATCAATCAAACCTGGAACCTGGAGTCTTATCTTCAAGAATGAGTGTTGTTGATTTGTTTTCGAGTCCCCTTCACTCAAGATGATGAGTATTCTCTCTAAATTGTCCCCTGTACTAAGACAATATTTTTTCTTGACAAAAATATGATGTAGGGAATATAATGTAAGTAAACTCAAAAATATCAACCTTAATCAACCTAATACTTTGACTAGAGTCAACTTATAACTTTAACTTTGACCAAAGGTTAGTATGATAATCATAACTTCAATAGATCAAAATACAACTAGATGTTCATAAGATCACACTAATTCCATAACAACTAGAGGCATATCAAAACAATCAAACCTAGAGTGTGTCGTTCCTTTGAATGTGTTGGATCTGAGATCCCTCTGGATCTATAATTGTTACTTGGAAAAAATATCCCTTCTCCTACAAACACCCTTAATATAATGATACAATTTAAACACATGCAAGTACATACCTTTGGCGGGAGCGAAAAACAATGGCAAGCAACGCCGAATCCTAAAACTTCAAGGTGCTCCAACTTCCAATATGAAGGTAGTTGGAGATGCGCTAGGGTAAGGCACACTAGGACAACCAAAAATTAGGCCCAATGTTTCACAGAAACTTCACTGGTCTAGAGGAACAAAAACTAGTGTTTCAACTGGCACTGCAATTGGTGTTGCAACTAGCACGATGAAACTATAACTGATATTGTAATTGAAACTGGCACTGCAGACCTAGGGTTTTATGAGAAAACCCTAATTTTTAATTCAGAATTTTGGAGATCTGATCTAGAGGAAAGGTGCACCCTACTTAGGCAACCTTTTTGATGGGTTCAGTAAGTGCTCAATGAGCTTGACAATGGGGGAAACTGAGGATCTTCCTTCAAGCGGTTACACTATTACAAAGGAAACTAGCTCAGATATTGTTATCGCTCAATTTGTACTTATTCCAAAGGAAAAGGTTAAGGGAAGGCAAATTGGCGTAACAAAAGGTTATCCTATCACTGTCACCTCAACAAGATACCTCTTTATATTTAGGGTTGATGGCCCAGAGGAGACGTCCCTAGTGACCTAGGGGTTTGAGAAGGAAAAGGTTAAAGTGTCTATAAAAATATCTCCTCTCACAAGTCACACTTATCAGAAAGTCCCAAGGTTTTAACCAATGAAGTAATGAAGTGCTTAGATGTACCTGCCAAGAACAAAGCAACAAGAAAACGATATCTTTTGCAAGTACAACTTGTTGTTATTACTTCATAAAACCATGGACTTGTAAATAAAAGCAATAGTTGATGTATGATGAAGCAAACAAAATTTTACAACAACAATGTTTATAAGATGATAGCTTCATAATAAATGCCTTGAAAGAGCTTCACAATGACCCAAAATAATCACTCATTAATAGCAAAGTACTAGTATTTGTCAGAAGCTAATTAGGCAGTGTATAAATCAACTTTAAAATTTATTTAGGTGCTTTAATGCTGCAACAGATTATTGTAGCTTACTTTTGTAACATCAACAAGTAGGTTAGTAGATTAGTCTATTCTAGGGTTAGGATAAGTTAGTAGAGAGATTGAGATAAAAGTTTTGAGAGTAGTTTTCATCAATCACTCAATTGTGAGGCTTAGATCATTTCTTTTAGGGTAAATGGAGTCTCTCTTAGCAGCGACAATATTGAAGGAACAAATTGATAATAAGAGAGCTAGAGACAAGAAGGTCAATGATTGAAGTGTCGGTAGCCCAATGCTTCAATCACTAAACCCTAGGGGAAAATGGCCACTAGGAAGTAGGTAACCCTAGACCCTAGTAGTTTTCCTCCTTCTTTAGCTCAAGGATGAAGTAGATGACAACTAGATGAAACAAATATGCTAGGGTGTTGCAATGGCAAGGCCCGTAGGTGAAACGTTATTAAGGCAAGAACAATAACATGTGCTTTAGCCTCATAGGGTTTTAAGCTAGCAATTTCATAATCTTGAAAGAAATGCAAGATAAACACACCATAACCATTCAAATGAAGAATAATTGCAGAAAATTTACTTACATTCACCAAGAATCATCTAGCAATAGGCCTAGTTGAAGACTTCCACCAAGAAAAATGCTAAAATACACCAAAAATAACCTCCTTTAAGAAGTGTGCACCAAATTTCAGCCAATAAACCCTAATTAGGGCGCAAATTTCAGACCTCACTTAACTGTGAGTGAAATATGATGAAAATTAAGAGAGATTTTTCCCTTATTTATACAGTTACAATGACCTTTAATTTACAAAATAGGTCAAAAAGGCTGACATGGCCAATTTACATGTAATATCCATTTTTTTACATAAAAATGACAAAGTAAACCCTAAATTAAGTAGAAAAGGTGATGTCATGCCCCTTTAGGGTGACATTAGGCCTCTCAGGTGAAACGTTGGCCTCCAGGAGCAAAACGTTAGACCTCCCAAGGCCTCTGGATCAAGCCACATGTGCCACTTGGCACACAACTGCCTCCAAAGTGTCCATCAAACGTTGGGTAACATCAAGGGTCACATAGGTGACTTCATGGGCCTTCTAAGGCCAACATCATAGTGGGAGGGAAAGACCCCCCTGGGTCCAGGCCTGCTAGGATGTCTCGGGTGGAACATCTTCCTTTCTCTCTGGTGCAAGCCTCTGACATATGTATGCCCCTGGTTGGGGTCTCAACATCCATCTAGTGGGATTTTATCCCTATGGAGGTATGAACTAATCATCTCCCCATGTGTACCTATTTTTCCAGTGTGGCCCTGCAACAACAAAAAGTACACCCTCCATGGCCTCGTCAGTCACAGGGATCATAGCAATGTCATTCACGTCTAATAATCAAGTTATCTAAACATGTGCATAAACCCCCCCTTTCCCAGAAAAGTGATCAAAGACGTTATACTATTCTACAAGTGATTTAGGTGGATATTGGTGGCCACCCGCCTTTTCCAACTGGCTCAAAACAGTTTTCTGGCAATTTTGACAATTTACTATTTTTAGCAGTTTTAATTTTTGGGGCCATTTTGAGGGCCCAAATGAAGTTTTTTCAGGATCGAGCTTCTCAACTATTGATGAAGGCATTATTGATCCCCCAAAATGAATATCCTCGACGATACCTTTCCAACGGGCTATCATATGCCTAAAACAGAGATCGTATGCAAAAGTTATGACCCCGAGAAGTTGATGTACTAACTTACCCAAACGGGGCCCACATGACTTTTGGCGCTTCATCTCCTAGGGTTAGGTTTTTGGATGTCTAGGGTTTTTGGCATTCCTATTTATTGTAAAAAAGGCCTTCAGAGCCTCATTTTAATCATCTTCTTTCGAATGTGAGTAGTCGTCACATCTCTTCTCGGAGATAAGCTGCCACCATTCTAGCGAGTCTTTCACTCTGTATTTTTACAGTCTCTGTACATTTCTTTCATTAATAGAAATCATGTATTACTGTATCTTTGTGTTTATGGTTTCATCTCTAATATATATTTGTTATATTATTGGATATCCGCGATATCTCTGTGTGTTTCTTTATTATATCTCCGCTCTCATTTCGTACCAAAAATAATCTGGATCAGTGGTATCAGAGCAGGCTACTCTTGATCATTTTTCAATGCATGTCCCTGACGAGGTCCGAGTATAGAAATTTGGGTCTCTATCTTGTCTCTCTTGAGGACAATCGCTCTCACACACCCAAGAAACCCGCAATGGCGGAAGAAAATAAAAATGACGGAGCAGACGATCTTATCAATCTATTGCTTGAGCAAGATCTCACGCGACGGAGGGATGAAATGATGGAGAATTTTTCCCATATCCTTCAACGCATGCCGATAGCAAAAGGCGCATCTTCATCAAATGGCCACTTTGGAGGCACCTCGCCTTTCAAGGTGCAAGTTAATTTTGATATTCATGTATTTGAAGGACAGATAGATGCAGAAGCCCTAAACAAATGGTTAAACCCGCTAGAAGGTTATTTCTTTGTTCACAATTTTTCCGACAGAGAAAAGATCACCTTCGCACTCCTTAAAGCTCTCCCTCGTGTCAAAAATTGGTGGGAAACGTATTGGGAATATATTTCCACAGAGGAGTCTGGAATATATCGGGCCGAGCTCACTTGGAATTTTTTTGTGGATGCGGTAAAGGAACAATATTATCATGTTGGCAACTATGAGGACCAGTACATGAGATGGACCACACTGCGGCAAGAGAGGGGCCAAGCAGTTTCGGAGTTCACCAATACCTTCCATACCTTGCGCACAAAGCTAGGTATCAAAGACTTCAAACGACATTTGGTTCTAAAATACCGTGGGGCTCTACATAGATACATCCAAAATGAAATGGATTTTCTGCACATCTCATCACTCGGTGTTGCTTATCGATATGTTGTTAAAATCGAGCAGAAATTTAAGCACCAGAACAAACGGGAGTTCAGGTCTGCAAATCCGCAACAACCAAAGTATGACAAAGACGACCCTAACAAACCATCTCCCAAAAACCATTCAAAGCCGCAGGAAAAGAAGGGTCACGGGAAGACAAAGAAGGACACTGGAAAATGGTGCAATTTTCACAAAAGCCCCTGGCACAACACTGATGAATGTTGCTCAAAACAGTCATTGGTGGCCAAGATCAAAGACAAGGAGTCGAACCCTGATTCAGAATCCGATTATGAAAATACCGGTAAAGGACTGATCATTGATGCAGACCCCACTGCTATTGTCACTACCGCATCAATTCAACCAGAAGAACCAACAGATCTTGAAGAGGGGGAGCGCCTTTTTCATTCACAGATGTGGGTGAAGGGTACCCCACTGCATTTTATTGTTGATAGCAGAATATAGAAGAACCTCATCTTAGCAGAGGTCGTCAAACAGTTGGGATTGTCAACAACACCACACCCGCAACCATACAACATCGGGTGGCTTCGCCAAGGACGAGATCTTTGTGTCAACCAGCAGTGTCGATTGTCATACAACATCCAACCCTTCAAGGATGAGGTATTATGTGATGTTGCCCCACTGGATATCTATGATGTTCTCTTGGGCCAACCATATATGTGGAAGCGCCATGTTGTTTATGAGTCTCGACCTCAAAATTTCATTGTTTCTCTGGGGGGTCATTTCTATAGAATACCAGAGGTAGTTTTGACTATTATTCCACCTAAAAAGTGTCGCAAGGTAGTATCTCATACTACAAAATTCAACTTCTTCACAATCTGTTCAAAAGGTGAACGAAAGGATACTGCAACCACTATAGCCTTGGCCCAAGCACCTTCTATCCAACAGAAGAAGGTCAACAAGATTGTAGTAAAGTGTAAAGATTCCTTCTGCAAAAAATAATCTGATTTATCCAGACTGGTTAAACAGGTCCAACCCTTCCATCCACATTCTTGTGATAGCCTTCCACAAATCGAGCAGCGCAACATCTCCAGCAAGGCAAGCAACTCACCAAGATTCAGATTCAGCAAACACTTTTTCCTCTCCCTCGGGCACTCAACGCAATGGAGACCATTGCTTCCTAAGGAGGGAGGATTGATCCAGGTGGATATTGGTGGCCACCCACCTTTTCCAACTGGCTCAAAACAATTTTCTGGCAATTTTGGCAATTTACTATTTTTAGCAGTTTTAACTTCCAGAACCATTTTGAGGGCCCAAATGATGGATTTTCAGGATCAAGATTTTCAATGATATCCAAAGGCATGATTGAGCCACCAAAATGAATCTCCTCGACGATACCTTTCCAATGGGCTATCATATGCCTAAAATGGAGATCGTATGCAAAAGTTACGACCCCGTGAAGTTGATGTACTAACTTACCCAAACGGGGCCCACATGACTTTTAGCGCTTCATCTCCTAGGGTTAGGTTTTTGGATGTCTAGGGTTTTTGGCATTCCTGTTTATTGTAAAAAAGGCCTTTAAATCCTCATTGTAATCATTTTCTTGCGAATGCGAGTAGCCGTCACATCTCTTCTCGTAGTTAAGCTGCCACCATTCTAGCGAGTCTTTCGCTCTGTATTTTTACAGTCTCTATACATTTCTTTCATTAATAGAAATCATGTATTACTGTATCTTTGTGTTTATGGTTTCATCTTTGATATATTTCTGTTATTTATTGGATATCCGTGATATCTCTATGCATTTCTTTATTATATCTCCGCTCTAATTTCATGCCGAAAATAATCTGGATAAACAAGCCAGGTTTGGAGAGGGTTTCAAGGGGTCCTACAGGGCTAATTATCATTGGACATGGGATGTTTCCAGGTGAAGGCAAATCTAGGTCATGTAAGTGGATGAGGTGGTGTAGGGATGTTTGAGAAATGGGTGCAGTGATGACAGGGAAATGTATGGCTTACATGTGGGTGCCTCTAAAGAGGGTGAGTTGCACCTTGTCATGGATGCAAATTTTTCCAAGCCCATTCAATGCCTTTTACCTTTTTATCTTATTGATTTTTCTTTCAAGATACTAGTTAGGGGACACTGCCCTAGCATGGTGACCAGTGGTGACAACGTTACCCATAAGCATTTCACTAAGATGAGAAGGTTGGGTCGTGATGAGATCCCCTTTCTCTTAGCTATGCCACCAAGAGCCACTACCCTGATGTGGTAACCAACTAAATGGCAGTGTCATACTGCTACATGCCCATGGACCTAATAGGTTGGCTCGTGATGAGACCCCCTATCCTCCAACCAGGTCTTGATTTTATCATTTTATGGGTCCCTCCATTTCTTGTTGAGAAGCCTTTAACAATTCTCCAAATTATCTTGCTTAACCTTTTCCATGAGAATCCTATCAATATATAAGAGAGGAAGAGATGGTTACATGGATGAGAATGAACCCACCAAATCAGGAAAACCAGTAAAATGATAACCATTTGAATGCCAACCTATTTTCTAGAAGATCCCCTTCTAGAACCATCGAGATTTCATCTTTTTCCAAGCTTAACATCAAGTTCGCACCCTAGGTATAGAGCACAATGCGAGAGGTTCGCACCCTAGGTATAGAGCACAATGCGAGAGGTTCGCACCCTAGCTGAAGGCAGCCTGCGAGAATGGGTCATTCTCGCACCCTAAGTCATATGCAGTGTGCGAACTCTCTTCAAAACATGTTTTCTAAAAGGAGATGAATTCCACTTTTTCTGAAGAGAAAGTTCTTGTTGAGAGCCTGAGTACACCATCGTTAATACACCATCTAGATGACCAAAATCATGGGTAACAAAATGCCCCCCAAAGTATGAGGTCGGAATCAATGACAACCGAAATACTTTGTAAATTGTGTGTGTGTGTCGGAAACCAAGAGCGCACCTAATCGGAAACCTGCAAACAACCAAGCATCTGCAGAATATCATATGAGTTCTGAGGTAGGCATTCCCATACTCAGATCACGGACGGATGACACTATAAGGATAGGTCATGGCCACCAATCATACACTATGGATCCATGCTGTCAAAATATCGCATAGCCACCGGGAATACACTGTGGATCTATGCAAGAAAATTCAAATTGAGATGACATAGCCACGAGACATACAAAGTGGATCTATG
Source organism: Picea engelmannii (assembly GCA_009831015.1). Classification (NCBI taxonomy): domain Eukaryota; kingdom Viridiplantae; phylum Streptophyta; class Pinopsida; order Pinales; family Pinaceae; genus Picea; species Picea engelmannii. The sequence goes on along the minus strand of ML784546.1, from coordinate 331,704 downwards.
TGTCAACAAATTATACATATTCCATCGCAACCTAGACCAAAGAGATAATATCCAGGGTCTTCACTCTCGTCACCCAAAAGTACGAATCTAACCATGTGATTACATGTGTCGAAGTTGAACATGGTAGAAACCACTTGATTATTGGTCGTTGATGAAACCGTTAACAAGTGCGAGGGAAATCACCATTAATGTCAATGACTCCCAAGGTAAAATAGTACAATCCACCGAATGTGAATAAATGAGTTGAGGTCGAACATCCGACGGAATCTCTCGATCAGCGGTCGATGATGAAAACCCACTGTCAAAAGCGAGGAAACCTGCCATTGAGGCATGCAAGTTCCAAGGTACCAAAGAATTTCTAAGTCTTGTTTTCGGATAATGAGTTGGAGTCGACGGAACAAAACTTGTCATAGGAGGGCCTTGATGTATCCCCCATCAATGACACGAAATGAGTAACAAATTTCAAAGGTGAAACAAAATATGATGTAAATTGGATTGGACACAGGGAAGGCTGACACAGAGAGAATGGAAAATTGCAGATGGCCAACTCAATAAAGGTTTTGGATGAACTTCTCTTGAACATATGAATGACACGACCAATGATTTGGCAGCATTGACTCAAAGATGACACAAGGAACGACCTTGTAGCAAATTGAATGAGAGACAAATAGATTACCCAAACCAGCTTCAAATAATGAACAGGGGGGTGTCATGTTCAAGAGCGACACTTACTGCCAATAATACGAATACGAAAACACATCCCTTTCCCAAATTTTCCCCCACCAGTTCTGGCGAGTACCTCTTTATTTTTACGCAAGCTTGAGGAGGATAACGTATGCTTGTTGATGTAAGATCATCCTTCGGACGAGTCCCTTGGAGTATGTTTAACGAACCCTAGGAAGGAGTGGTTCGGTCCCATTATGGGCATGTCGATGTTTGTTCAACGAGTCCAAAGATAGAAAACTCGAAGGTTTTTCATGATTATAGAGTCTGGAAAAACACTTAAAAGAGAACTCTCTCAGTTCCTTTTTCGTAAAATAGTCTGACGAGATCGAAAAAGAGATAAATTATCGCCCAACAGACGCTTTCTTCAAATACTTTAACGAGCGTGAAAAGAGAAAAGTCACTCGGCAATCTTTTCATGTTTACAGAGTCTGAAAAGAGCTTAAAGAGGACTCCAAGGGGGTTCATTTTTCGTATAACCTTGTTGAGCCCGAAAAACTGATAAAAGTATGCTCGACCGCGTTCTCATATATTTTCGAGCATGAGAACGGACAAAGACCAAGCTCGAGGTTTTGTACAAAAACCATGAAAAACAATCAAAACATGCGATAAAGAAGAAAAAATATCCGTATCCCTGCGTATAAGTGTCGAAGTTGTCACCTCTACAAAAGTTACATGCATAAAGGCATTAGGCATTAGGTTTTATAAAAACCAATAACAAATGGTAAAAGTAAATATAAATGAGTAAAAGTACTTTTTACCATAGTCATTGTAACTTTGCCAATATTTTAGTCCAAAACCCCTCTTTTACCCTTGAATTTTGATGCTTGATTGCGGGAGGTACGAGCATCCATTCGACGAACAGTCTCCGGCAGTGAGGTAGGTTCCTCATCCTCTATCTTTTCATGGTTTAGTTTTGCATTTTCATTAGCAAAATTCACATTTTTGAACTTGTTTTAAATGTTAAAAATGCGCTCAGCCATTCTCGCAGGCCACCCACACGGGACCTGCGAGAATGCATCATTCTCGCAGGTCGCCCCAAAGGCGCCTGCGAGAATCTCGTACTGTGCCTAAAGGGCACCTGCGAGAACCGCAAAGCACAAATTTTTTTTGCAATTTGTTCAATGAAAAAGATATCAAATGTTGAATAGAGTTGTTGATCTTCTTCTTGTGTTTCTTATGTAGGTATTAGGCTATCACCATGGTTCTAGAATTACATGAAAGGGAACACGAAGAAGATGACGATGTTGCTAGGACCGATCCAGGCACTATTGTCGCTTTGGGAAACTGTGGGCTTTTAAAATTCTTTCGTATCTCGGGCATGAGGGCCCAAGTCAGGTTATTGGAGTACCTTGTGCATATGTAGGACCTGGACCAACAAGTATTCCATGTAGGGGTCCATACATTGTCCTTGGATATCGAGGACATTTACTTCTTGACAGGATTTTCACGGCGTGGGTACCACGCGAGCCTGACTAGTAGCAGAGGTGGTGGGCTGCCTATGAGTGAATATTGTTGTTTGCACTTTGTTCCAGAGGCGGAAAGGAGCAAAGGAAAGGTAGGAAAGGTAGCACTATTTTATTCACCATAGCTTGTATGGCTGGGAGCGCTGCTCCTCACATGGCTCTCTAGAGCTACTTCCAGTATGCCATAGAGTGTACTGAGCCTCAGGTTTTCAACTGGGCAGATGCAGTCCTTTGTAGCATGAAGAGGCAGTTGACTAAAAGCAGAAGAGGCAACCTGAAGCAATTCGGATACGAGTCATTGTTGGTATCCTTCTTTCTTGAGGGGGTTCCTTTGATGAGATTGCAGGTTGAGTGGGGTCTACCGGATCTGAGGGATCCAAGAATGTTGAGGTGGTGTAACCTCATGGCTAGGCACGTAGTCGGACCAATTATCAAATACAACGATCATTTCTTTGACTGGTTACGACCGCAGATGTTGATGGTCGATGATTATGCCTATGTCGGATTGGACTTTCGAGGAGATCCGGACTTGGTCCTGCCTGAAGGTGCTCAGTGGGGAGATCTCGGTAAGAAGTATACACATTTTTCACTTTTTTAAATGTTTTTGTGAATTTTTATCGTATGCAAATGTTTTTATGTTTGTCCAAGGTCTAATCAAAAAATTCCTTTTCGATGACACAGACGTGGGGCCTTATCAACCTTTGGGTACATCTCCTATTCAGCGAAGAGGAGAGGTGGCTCCAGTGCTATGATGGGACGTTGAGGATTATGAAGCGGTGGAACAAAACCTGGAGGGTTTGACAGCAGCCATTCCAGACATGCCTCTTGGAGAGGTTCCACGATGGTATCAACATCATACAGTGGGAGTGTCAAAGTCCATTGGCCGACTGCTTCATAGGGTTGCCCGGGCAGTCGTGTGTTATCGTGAACGTCATCCATGACGTCATATTGTAGAAGCTATGAGCTTCAATTTTTGAAATTTTGGTCCTCAAACAAAACTTTTTGTAAAAAACTTTTTGATCCTTATATATACATATGGATTCTACCGGATTATCTTGTGTTGTGTGATGTTTGTGATGTGATTGATTTATAAATGACCCAAATGCATGTCTAAAACATAGTTAGCTAATGCATCAATTAATGTATTTAGACATCTAGGAATATGTTGATATTCAATATAATCAAAATAACGTTCCAAGAGGCGAATTCGCAAATACACCCGTAACAAAGTAGGACTTCGAATAATATAGATATTACTTAACTGTAGTACTATGAGCTATGAATCGATTCGTACAACCAAGCGACGAATACCAAGCGAGATAGCATCAATTAATAATTTGATAACGGTGCTATACTCTGCAATATTATTGGTCGCTCGGCCGAGGCATACACCTCGTAAAGAGACAAGTTCATTTGTGGGGGCATAAATTGCCCATGCAGCGGAGGCAAGGTTCCAAGTACTACGACTAGCGCCATCAGCGAAGCCAAGGTAGGGTAGCGAAGACTCGGACATCTGGAAATCAAACACAACGTCACATAAGGGTAGAGACCAGATAACAAAAAAGAAAATTACAGTAACACACAAGAAGTATGATACAATAAAAATACAAGTACCCGTGCACGGGTGATCTCATGCATAGTACTTCTTCAAGTACAACCCATTTCTGGGTTCACTCAAAGGGATACCATCGTAATCTACTAACTCGTAGGCTCCTTTTTCCAAAACTCGTTTAACAATATAAGGACCTCGCCACATGGCTTTGAATTTTCCAGCCCCTAGCAGATCTCGATCTTGTTCGTAGAGGAGAACCAGATCCCCTTCGGAGAAAATACGAGGCTTGGCATGTTTGTCGTATTGGGCCTTAACACATTTCTTTTGGGTTTCTATGACTAGGGTAGAATTGCGTCGAGTTTCTTCTAATCGCATAAGGTACAACAAACGTTCTTCTTCAGCAGAAGTGTTTGGTAGGAGTTCGACATCTAGTTTTAAAGAGGGTATTTCACATTCAATCAGGAGAATGGCTTCCAAACCATAGACTAACTGGAAAGGTGTAAACCCAGTAGCGGACTTGACGGATGTCCTGTAAGCCCACAATGTTGAAAACAACATTGTATGCCAACTTGTTTTGTGAATCCCTATCATTCGTCGAAGCATGGTTATGAGAACTTTGTTAATCGCTTCGACTTGGCCGTTGGCTTGTGGGTAATAGGGTGTTGAGTTTTCATGGCGAAGACCCAACTTTTCAGCGAGTTCGAACATCATGAAGTTTCTAAAGTGACTACCGTGATCGGTAATGATAGCCTGAGGAACACCAAAACGAGCTATGATGTGATTGAAAATGAATAATGCTGCGGTCTTTCTAGTATTGTCAAATGTCGACATCGCCTCAGCCCATTTCGTAAAATAATATACGGCTACGATAATGTATCCATGCCCCCTGGTCGAGTGTGGGTGACATGTCATGAAATCGATGCCCCATTTCGCAAAAGGACCAACGGAGACCACAGGGTGAAGAGGAGCGTGGTGTGACCGTATTTTATGATTATAGGTCTGGTAAGCATGCCATTTTTGGACAGCGATGGTGCAATCATTAAATAACGAAGTCCAAAAATATCCTGCGCGTATGATCTTTTGGGCAGTAGCATACCTGGACATATGACCACCACAGGCTCTAGAATGGCAGTCATTTAAGGCTTTCTCGGCTTCATCGAAGGTGATGCAGCGTCGAAAAACTGAGTCAATCCCTCGACGATAAAGAGTGTCCCCAAGGATAATATATTGACAAGCTTGGTAGTGTATTCAACGTCGGTCGGTACTAGACAAATTGGGCCGGAAAGTCTGGGTTTGGAGATATATAATGATATCGCCATACCAAAGATCGTTGGAACTAATAAGGAAAAGGGATTCATCAGGTAATGAATCGGCTGCTACATTTTCCGTTTCAGAGTAGGGAAAGTCGCATATCAATTCGGAAAACACTAAGGACTTCTTTGACTTGGCTCATTTGAATTCCAGGTCAAACACTTGGAGTATAACGATCCATTTGGAGTATTTTCCCCCTAGCAATTGACGTGTGAGAATATGTTGCATAGGGTTGGAATTAGAAATCATTGTAGTTTTGCGAGAGAGGATATAGTGTTGGAAGCGTTGAACTGCTTGAACGGATGCCAAGGCTAGTTTTTCGACATGTAAATACTTAGTTTCGATTGGTGTTAGACTTCGACTCAAGTAATAGATAACATGTTCGTCGTGAGAATCATCCTCTTGGATGAGAACCATGCCAATAGTGTAATCCGAGGCTACGAGGTAAAGGAAATAATCGATATTGTAATCGGGGAGGAAGAGAAGAAAAGCACGTGTCAGGGACAGTTTCAAAGCTTCGAAGGCTTTGTTTGCGATGGTATCCCATACAAACTCAGACCCCTTTTTGAGGAGTCACGTAAATCCACGAGTTATCTCGGCGTAGTTCGGGATGAAATGACGAAGAAAGTTTGCTTTCCCTTGCAAACTTTGTAACTGGTGAAGTGTAGAAGGAGGAGGGAGATTAAGGATCGCCTCGACCTTTAAAGGATCCACTCGGATCCCGTGACGCGAAACAATAAAGCCTAGAAGTCGGCCAAATTCCACGCAGAAAATGCACTTGTGAGGATTCAAGCGTATATGGTAGAACCGACAACGAACGAAAATGGCTCGGAGGTGGATTGGATGATCGACTCAGCGCATGGAATGGGCGAGCACGTCGTCAAGATATGGTTGCATGATGTGCTTTATATCATGGAAGGCATAAGACATAGCGCGTTGGAAAGTCACGCCAGCATTCTTGAGACCAAAAGGGAGTTTCCGATAGGCAAAAGTGCCCCAAGGACAAATGAAAGCAGTTTTGTGTTGATCCTAAGGAACAATATTGATTTGATTATATCCGAAGAAACCATCCATCAATGAGAAGATTTCGCTTCCGGCACAATCGTCGACAATCTGATCGACGAAGGGGGTAGGAAAGTTGTCTTTGGGACAATCTTTGTTAATATCCCTATAATCAACGCATACACGAATCATGCCTTGTTTCTTGTCAATTGGGACAAGATTGGAAACCCAGTCAGTGAGGGCCACCGGATAAATAAAGTCGACTTTTAGAAGTTTCTCGACTTCAAGCTTGATAGCAGCCGCTTTACGGGGGTGAACCAGACGAAGGCGTTGTCGGACGGGTTTAGCATCTGGATATGTCTTGATCTCATGTATCACAATGTCGGGGTCGATACCCGACATTTCTTCGTAGCTCCAGGCGAAAACGTCACGAAACTCTTTGAAAAGTGACATGTAGGTGGCGATTTCGTCAGGGGAACACGAAGCTCCGATGTGCACATTTTCGACAATTCCAGGTTTGATGGATATGTCGATGGGAATAGTGGGTGAGATGTTGCTTAAGTTCCCTTCGGAAAACACATCGTGTGTGGACTCAGGAATGGTTGAAATGACAACAACGATCGACGGGGTCGAGATCCATTGGTAGTTCCCAATGGTATGTTGCTCTAGAAAGAGGATGGAACGGTGATGACCATCGTCCCAAGGGGTGTCTTCCATGACAGACATGATCATCTCATCTGTGGGAAAAATGACACAGAAAGGATCTGGAGATACCTCATCAAGAGAGGGGGTAGAAAGGGTTGTTGATTGAATGGCCTGATAGGCAGATTCAACTGGACTTAACGGCATTTTGTCACCGTAACGAAGATGATCGCCAGGGTCAGGTACCATCCATGGGTTGTGAGACGCAGGGGTTCCGTGAATCAAGGTGGAGATCATGTTGATTGAAGCAACGGACGAGCGTGGAACATCGAGTGGTGGAATGGGGAAAGTACCCATTAATGAAGAGTCTTTAAGAAGGCTTACACTGACGTTCTCGTAACCCGGTGGGGTTTTAGCAATGAACAGTGTGTTGCCAGTACGCGTATCCGAGTTAAAGAAGGCTAATTGGTCAACGGTGACGATCTTTCCTTTATGCGGGAAACGTACGACACGAAAGAGAGTCGACACAACTGCGCGCATGGAATCGATCCAGCTACGGCCAAGCAGAAGATTGTAATCGAGAGGAGCGTCGAAGACCTCCACTTCGACTTGGATTGTTTTTCCTTCTAGCATGATTGGCAACGAAGGAAGAACACCGTAGGGTTTAAAACCGAATCCATTGAAGGCTTTGAAAGTGTTATGGGATTCAGTCAAAGAGGGAGAGCCGATGGCTTTCCAGCAAGTAACGAACATGACACACGTCGAGGCACCCTCGTCAATAACGGTTCGACAAATGCTTTTGTTGGAGACGATCACTTGGATTTGGAACGCGAGTTGAGGGGGTAACCTTGGAATGTGATCTTCCAAGTCAAAGATTATTAAATTCGTATCCGTCGGGTCGATTCCACCGATAGCTTTCAACAGTGCCCTCCGTTGTGTGGGACAACTTTGGAGGACTTCAAGGGCTGACATCGCAGAAGGTGCTTGTGCCAGATCTTCAACAATACTATAGTTCTGGGCAGCACAAGCATGAGGATTGAAAGTCGATTTCCGAACGACGCCCTTTGGAGGGCGTCGAAGAACTGTGTCAAGGCTCGGTCGTTCGAGATGAAGAGGACCGTTGGTAGGTGAAGTCGGAGGAGAGGGTTGTACCAATGAAGGAGGTAGATCATCAACATTCTCTTTAGAGGGAGAATAATCTTTGGCTCGAGTAGTGAGTGCAATGTCATTCTTCTTTGAATCGCCAGTACACATCAATACATAGGATGTAGTGGAAAAGGAAGGTTGGTCGTGAATGACCAATTGGGCCTGTTGTTGAGAGGGGAAGGGTTGGGACAAAATGGTCGGAGCGGGTGGTTTCGGGGATCCTTGAAGGAACTTAGTGACCTCGGCGCGTCGTGGACAATATTTCGTGTAGTGATCATCACCACAGATAAGGCAAGGGTATCAAGGCTTGCGCTTATCCCTATCGTCAACAGGGAGGGTTTTGGCTTTCTCTGCTTGAGAAGTATTGTTGTCCTCCTTATTCTTACCCTTTCCCTTTCGAGATTTGTTTTTACCGGATGGGGTAGATTGGACTACATTTACCTCAGAAGTCTTGCCAGTGGGAGGGGTAGGAGACAGAGTATTTTGAACATTAGAAGCGGGTTTGGGGTGAGAGCTTGAGGCGGAATGTGGTTGGGCATTGAAAGTGCCAATCACACCGTCTGTTGCGTGAGAAGCAGCTGGAGTAGTTGAAGTGACAGAAGTGGAAGGACGAGGTGCTTCAGAGAGTAAGTCATAGAGAGTACCCATTTGTGAGTAAACGAGATCAAGGTATTGAGCACGACTTATGGCTTGTTCTTCTGTGACAACTCCACCCATGGCGATATCACGAGCGATGTCATTCACAAATGATTTTGTCAACCATTCTGCCAGTAACTGGTCGGGAAGTTCGAGCTTGAAGAGACGTCGTCTTCATCGCCACTCATGAATGTGATTGAATATATGAGTGGCTTTGTTTTTTTTGAAGGAACTCAAAATCTCGGTCCCCATTTCATAACGGATCGGTAACTGGTAGTGGGTGAGGAAAACCATAGCTAGGGTGTTGAAGTCAGCGAAGAAACCTCGTGGTAATTCTATATACCACTTCGCAGCAGAACCTACGAGAGTTCTTTGAAAAAGACGTAATTGGATGGAGTCATCCATCAAGGATTTGGATGAGCACCAGAGATGAAAAGTCATGACGTGATTGTTTGGGTCCTCTCCCACTTTTCCATCGAATTTTGGGATGTCAGATGGTAATTTGGTTGGTATAGCGGGCCATTGGGGAGAGTGATGGATGGGATCGTTTGAAATCGTCGACAGATCCGGGAGATCCAAAGTAGCCAGGAAAGGTAACTGTCAATTCACATGCGGGTACTGGTGGCTTTGGGGAGGGAGTCTCGTCGGCAAACCAGTTGGACCATAAGCAATCTGCATATAATGCGAAGACCCAGGAAGATTCGGTGGTTGTTGCGGAGGAAAGAAGTTCATGGGATTGTATCCTTGAACAGGGACATGAGTTTGAACATTAGATCCCCAAATAGGATTGGACGTACCTGGATATGGTTGGCCTATGCTAGGGGGTATAACGGAAGTAGTTGGAAGTTGTTGCCCCCCAGTCGATTGAGGATTCTGTATCATATGGTTCCAATACTGGGCCAAGGATAGAGGTATATTTTTTCCGTAGGGTGGGGGTTGTCCTCCAATCGGGGGTTGTGTTCCAATTGGGATTTGTGTTCCAATAGGAATTTTCCCTACAAAGGGGGGGTGAGTCAAACCTCCTTGGTGAAATTGTCCACCAAGAATCTGGTAATTTGGTGTGAACGACGAAATAGTGCTACTAGGATTAGTGTTTACGATAGAAGACAAGAAAGGTCCTCCGAAAGGGGAGTGAGGAAGTGTCGGAATGAATCCGGGAGGATATTGCCCAGACGAAGAGGGACCACCAGTAGTTTCAGATGGGATTTGCGTAGGAATGGGAATAGAGGCATTCAACGCACGGTACCCGGGTGGAAGCGTCGGGGTGACATTGGGCGAGAGCGGTGTGCCGATGGGGGATTGAATAACCACTGTGATCCCGGTGTGAATACTTGTAGTGTCTGTGGAATGGGCCATCTCTGAAGAGAGAATCAAGGTGTGGTCAGCTTGCAGAGCTTCTGTCCTAGGAAAATAAGTAGCAGTAGAAGGTACTGTGTCTGGGGCAGAGGTTTCAGGGAACGCAGGTGAGACAGAGACTTCAACACCTAATCCTATACCAAAAAGGTCCCGTCTAAAAACACCAGTAGACCAAAAAGGATCTTGGCCCTCAGGTCCTGGAAAAGGTCCAGTCGGAGATCCAGAATACACAACAATTAAGTCTCTGGAAGAATTTGCTCGCATAAAATGTCTCTCAGAATCGGGGTGAAGCCGAAAGTCCTCTTGAGTATTGGTGATTCGGAAACTTTCGAGGGAGTCAGTTCTTTCCACTTGTGGGGTGGAGACGTCTTGGACTTCACTCTGTTGAGGAGAGCCCTCCAGTGAGCTTGTAGGTAGGGGTTGAGAACCTTCCAGATGCTCTGGAGATAAACCCTGCATTCTACATGAACGATGTGGAGGATCTATTGTGAACGAGTTACAAACTTACGAAGAAATTCTTATGGTCAACTTTGGGTAAACAAACAACACGCGCTAGTAAAAAAAATCTAGGAAACAATACCAAGCAAACAATACCTTCTAATTCTGAAGTTACTAGTTGGTGATGAAATCCAACATCGCAACAACGAGATGAGAAGGGGTCGGGCTAGGGTGGAAAAGTTACGTTGACGACCTGCTTAATGGACTTACACCCTGGTGCAAGCTCCCACACATAATCGTGGGTATACCCTCCAAGGAGCCCGAGTGAGTTTGGCCAATGTCGATTCCAAGTACCGTGAAGACTTGCCCACCGTGAAGACTTGCCCCTTCACAGTCACCTTGTGTAAGATCCTAAGAAGATAGGCCACTAAGGTCACCACCGACAATAATAAAGCCTGGGGGGGACAGTCGGCAGTCCGATCCACACTCAAGGGCAGGGTATCTAGCCCGAAATCAACTTGAGAGGCTTCCACTCATCATTGTGGGTATACCTCTAAGCGATCCCCATAAAACGTGCAATCTCTACACCGATCTCAACAAAGCAGGGTGAGTAACTTCGTCAATATCAATGTGACCTTGTGTTTGACCCTTGTGTGAGAAGGGCTTCCTAGGACATAATGTTGTAAATGGAATTTGACACTCCTTAACACAAGATGCTATTGTGTGTTTTCTTATTTGGAGACTGTATCTCTCTGCCTATTCCAAAGCACTAGCCTAGCTAATAGTTGGTGTAATAGAGTCCTAGAAAAGAGTTACTAGTTAAGTTTTAAAATTGCGCAAAAAATTTTAAGAGTTGTTGTTACTCAAAGGAAACGGAGGTGAAATTGATGTTGTGTGAGACTCTGACCCAAAAAATGCACAGATAGGAATGAAATATATCAATTTTCATTCAATGAATCCTATGTACGGGAGGGAAAGAGAAGTATTCTAGAACAACTTTGAACTACAATGCACAATTTCCTTTAAATGCAATCTCAATGAATCACGTAATAATGACAATCCTCTATTTGTCCTTTTTCAACTATTTCAACAATTGATTTTCAATATTTTCGAAACAAAAAATGCTTTTGAAAGAAAAATGTTTTTTAATTTTCAAAAAGGATCCACACCATGGCGGTGAAAGTAAGGAAAATCAATAACTAATGAAAAGCAATCAACAAAACCCAAACCAATCTTTCAATGGAGACAAAAATGACAAGCAGACAAAACTAGTCTTTGCAATTGCATAAGAACAATGTTCTTCCAAATAATGAGCAAATGAGAAAGACAAAGAATCCCAACTTTAAAACCGATCACCGACTCTTAACCAAACAAGTACTTAGACCCAGGGTCAGAGAGTATATTTTTGCTAAGAGAAGTCAAGAGATGAGAGTTGAGACAAATATGGACAGGAAGAGTCTTAGATTTCCTAAGACTGATCATGCACAAAATACGAAGTCAAGAAAACATCAACCAATGGTCCAAGAAGTTCTTTTCAGACACTTATACTGATCAAGGCATCTGAACATGCAAAAACTTTAAATCCAAAAATTTTAGAGAGGGTTCGCAGGCTATCAATATTGCATAGTGCGAGAATGGAGCATTCTCGCAGGTAACCTTTGAGCAGGGTGCGAGAACCTCGCACTGGATTAAAGGGCAAATTGCGAACTCAAGTAATTCTCGCAGACCACTGTGGGGTTCAGTGCGAGAATGCCTGAAACTAGGCAAAATTTTGGAAAAAGACAAAATTTTTGAAGGGACTTCTGGACTTAGAGAGTCTATCGAGGTATCCTGAAGACTCAGAGATTGACAGAAATGAAGAAAGGTAAGGCAAGAGCAAATGGCCAAGGAAAAACACCAAAAACCACAAAGAAAAAGGGTTGCATCCCCAGTGGAGTCGCCAATTTTGTTATCGGACTAATCGGTAGGTGCGGACACTAACAGATCTCCCTAGATCCACTGGATCTAGAACAAAACAGGATAGGACGTGACTCTTTCCCTAAGTTACGACCATTGAAATAGATAATAAGGAGGAACAAGTGACATACCTTTGAATCGCTTCCTCGAGTATTTGTTGCTCCCGCTTCACTCCGGTGCTCTCACGAGGTCAAGACCAAGACGACACAAACCAACCAAAGTGAAGATAGCTAAATGTATTCAATAGTCAACTTATGTGTATGATCAAGGAATTACACAATAAAGTAAGAATGACTTTATGGGAAAAGGACATGCTGCTATATCATATTAATCGAAAGTAGAAGATACAACCTGATTGCCTTGATGTCGCAAGCTTCCTTTCGGTGACTCTTGGCTCCAACACACAAACTTGCTCAATCCTTGTATGAAGAAGATCCAATTCCTCTTGATAGACTTGCTAGAGTCTCCAAGCTCTTGTTCAAGCTGGGTTCTTCACACAATTCCTTTAACAATTCTCCAAATTATCTTGCTTAACCTTTTCCATGAGAATCCTATCAATATATAAGAGAGGAAGAGATGGTTACATGGATGAGAATGATCCCACCAAATCAGGGAAACCAGTAAAATGATAACCATTCGAATGCCAACCCATTTTCTAGAAGATGCCCGTCTAGAACCATCGATATTTCATCTTTTTCCAAGCTTAACATCAAGTTCACACCCTAGGTATAGAGCACAGTGTGAGAGGTTCGCACCCTAGCTGAAGGCAGCCTGCGAGAATGGGTCATTCTCGCACCCTAAGTCATATGCAGCCTGCGAACTCTCTTCAAAACATGTTTTCTGGAAGGAGATGAATTCTACTTTTTCTCAGGAGAAAGTTCTTGTTGAGAGCCTGAGTACACCATCGTTAATACACCATCTAGATGACCAAAATCATGGGTAACAGGGGGAAACAACCCAAGAGCCTTTTAGGGGTTGGGTTTGTAATGTCATTTCTTTCAGGAAATATAGAAAAAAAAACAAACTAAAATGTTTTATACCTCATCACTGTGTAATTCTGTCTGTCTTTGTATCATTGTATCAAGGTTTACATTCATTCTTTCTTCCTTCTTTTACATATTCAGCTTGTAATGGCTCTAATTCAGTAATACCTCTGTTGTAGTCATTACTGGGAATCCTGTTAGGTTCAGCCTTTCCCCTGTTTATGCTGTGAGCAAAACAAGACCTGTAACTTGACTATTTATGCCTAGATTACAAGTTATATATATGCACGGTTGTTTTTTTGAAGTCATTTGTCATTCCTCTGTTGGAATAAAGACTAGACTTATCATAACTAGATACCTAACTCTTTTTTTCAATCTTCTTCATCCCCTATCTTCTATCCATCTTCCTTATTTTAATTAAATTACACAAATGAGGTCATGCCTTTTTGTTTCTGATTTATAAATGATTGAAAGGTCGATTTCAGGCCTAGTTCTAGAAGCCTCATATGACTGATCAATCAACAAATTATTTTTTCATTCAAAATGTGCTAAGGCTTGGCTCTATTACAGCCTAGAGTCAACTCTTGCGACAACATTTTCTGGCACCGTTGTGGGGGACAGAGAAACGAAGTTATCTTCCCTGGGAGACGACAAAGCTTAGATCTATTCCTTAATGGTGAACAAGGGATAGGCATTCAATTGGCTATGATCATTCACCTGGTGACTCCTTGATTCGAAGACTCTACATGATTCACTGGCAACTCCACTGGTTTCAAAATGTCAAATTCATTCGTTGCTCGGATTGTTGCGATGTTTTCTCCTTTGGACTTTACAAATGTTTATGGTTTTCCAAACAGTGTTCCAGGAATTAAAATTTGGGAAGATGCCCTTCCTAAATTTGGAGGATATGTGGATGACAATCCTGCTCAACACTTGTTTGAATTCCACAAGCTCATGGATGAATTGGATGTACATCATGAAGATGTCCTCATGAAATTGTTTATGTTTTCATTGGAAAGAGATGCTAGACTCTGGTATAAATCTTTACCCCATTCCATCATTCCTTCATTGAAAGATTTCCACATAGTTTTCATCAACATTGTAAGAGGATCTATTCAGCTGAACTCCTTTTTCAAGATTGTTGCAATATGGAATTCATAAAACCAAAAGATCAAACAAATTCTCTTGAAGAGGAGGAAGAAATATCATAAATTTCTCAAATTGATAAAGATGATCAACATGAGGAAGAGTTTGTTGATAAAGAAGCAGAATACGATAGCTCTTGTGATCATATTCAAGAATAAGATCAAACAAAAATCCATGAAGATGAAGAGGAAAGGTCAGAAGGATTTCAAACCTATCACAACCTGATGTGTTGCAGCGATGGGGATGGAAACGCTTTTTCAGATGAAGAGCTAGTTTCAAGCTCATTCATATATGACTCTATTTTTAATTCTGTTGTTCAAGAGGAATACTTTCATAATGAGTTTTTTAATATTAATGATACCTAAAATAGTTTAATTGTACAACATGATGATGAAATCGCTGGTCTAGATCTTCATGAAGACCAACAACTCATGGAAGGCCATATACAATGATTGTTTTTTGATATAGAACATAGTCATTTTTCTATGGAAAAATCACTTCCTTGTTGGTTTCTTGATTAAGTAAAGGCCCTGAAATATGATGAATTGTATGTTGCCAAAAATCCATTTCATAAAGAGTTTCAGGAGAATTGTAGTCATCCAAATGTAATTGAGATTTCAGGAATGGTCACTGTTGTAAATCCTCATGAAAATCAGTCTGTTGATATTGAACCATCTTCTCTAGATCCTCACAAAAAAGAAATTTTTGAAAGTCAATGCTCCGAAACTTTCTATGAGCAGCCTGTTTATGATGAGTATCCAGAAGAGGAAGAAGAGCAGATTTCTTCTTCATCACACACGAAAACCTATGAAAATCCTCCTTTGTTTGATGAATATGATGAAAGTGTTTTTGAAGACGATGAGCAACAAGAAAGTTTGGTTCAATAGGAAAGCAATTAGTAGAATCATAAAATAAATCAACCTATGTATGATAGCTATCAAGAAGATGAAGGATATAAGCATGGGTTACTGAAACAACTGATCTCTCCTCCCTATTTAGAAACTATTGAGCAACAAACCAGTAAGTTTCAGTGCGACATTTTTGCGCAAGAAGAAGAAAAAATCAGCAGTGGGAAAAGTGTGTAAAGGCATTTCATACAGCTTGCCCAATAGGAGGAAGTATGGATTAATTGCAAAAGTGGTGTATCTCTTCCCTTCTACGATCTAGTAGCAGCGTATATGGAGTCAAAATGGGGCATTAAATTTTTTATTTCCGACTTCCTAAGGTCTGAATTTCAAAACTGTAAGTACCTGCTCCCAAGGTATGTTTTGAAATTTGTAGTTTCTCCTATCGTTTTCGTGCTCAAAGATGGAAGCATAATTAAGTTTGTTAGTCGGATATTCGCTTGGATGATTTGGAAATTTTCCTATACTCGAACAAAGTAGTGATGTCAGTTAGAGTAGGTGATGCATATAAATAAGCTTGACTTCGAGCATTAGAGTACAATGGTGGTTTTCAATATGTTTCCAATTCAGTTTAGCATCCAGTATGGTTCTGTTTTAAGGCATTATGATTCCATAGCCCAATGAATACACTGTACAAAGGGAGATTTTTAATTTGCAAGATGTATATCATTTCAGCGAATGCAGAACCTCTTCGATTGCAGTGAATAAATGGTTTTGGTTTCGGAATAGGCATAGGTAAAATTATAGGTTTCACAATTGATAAGGTTGATTTCAGGTCGCCTAATGGATGAAGGCACGTGGTCTACTGTTCTTGGTGCTTTACAGGAAAGAACCATCCCTAGATGGAGCCTATGTTGGAACATATATTGAATTTTCCTCAGCGACGGTTGAGATCCCTTCGGAAGGTATCAGGGTCACGAAAAATCGTCAGATCTCAAAAAGGTGAGGGGAGGTTACACCTCGAAATCCTTCGGACTTCGCATATTCGCAAGTTTTCATTCGCGAGGGAAGAAAATCTCTGAAGTCACAAAACCCAACGTCCATATAGACCGTTGATTCGTCCAGAGGAAGTGAGACCGTCCCAGGCTGTTGGATCCGAGAAATTTACGCAGTCATTAGTCGTGAGTTCCTTCGGGGATTAGCGAATCGAAGTATCGAGGAGTCAAAAATCCTGAGGTTCGAAGTCGCGAAATGTGAAGAGATCACCACCGTTGATTGTCGGAGGGGGCGTGAACTATCGATGAGGTTCGGAGTAACTTCGTCGGTTCAGAGTTCACGCGGAAAGAAATCGGCTGCATGCTAGACAGTCAAAACCTGAAGTTGGTAAGCGATTGGAGGCTTAGCCCCAGGTCATAGCTCGAGGTCGCATGAAGGAACGAGACTAGCAGAAAGGGGCTAGCACCCAAAAATTCGAAGCTTTACTCCACATCACCTCCCTTCCCCCAAAGCCCGAAGGCTCAAAGTCAGAGTTCCAATCACATGTATCAAACACCGATGGGTAAGGGTTTCGACTGTCAAAGAAAAACAGGGCAAAAGCTGAGCTTCTGAATATTCGCATGCAAGTGGCAAATGAACAAATGATAGAAATAGATGAGAAGGACGAGCCTTGGTGCTTGTTTCGTCGTGATTAACACTTTAGTCTGGAAATATTATCATTGTTAATTGCAGGCTTTTCCATCAGTTTCATTCGTAACATAATCCGAGTGCCAATGATTATGGTAACTGTAATAAAAGATGAAAAAAAGATATTAAATGTATCCTGGAGCAAAAAAAGAGTCAGGAAAAGTGCCAACACAACTAATTGAGAATCAATAACGCATGCGGAGGTTGTGGGTAATCCAAGGGTTTTTCAATTGAGCCAAATTTTGTATAAAGAGATAGATTGTTGATTCATCGGAGGGGGGGGGGGGGGGGGGGGGGGGAACAACCCAAGAGCCTTTTAGGGGTTGGGTTTGTAATTCCATTTCTTTCAACAAATATAGAACAAAAGCTAAAAGGTTCTATACCTTGTCACTGTGTAAATTTGTCTTTCTTTGTATCGTTGTCTCAAGGTTTACATTCATTCTTCCTTCCTTCTTTTACATATTCATCTTATAATGGCTCTAATTCAGTAATACCTTTGTTGTATTCATTATTGGGCAGCCAGTTAGGTTCAAATTTTCCTCTGTTTATGCTGTGAGCAAAACAAGACCTGTAACTTGATTGTTTATGCCTAGATTACAAGTTATATATAAGCACGTTTTTTTTTTTTTTTAAGTTATTTGTCATTCCTCTGTTGGAATAAAGATTAGACTTATCAGAACTAGATACCTAACTCTTTGTTTCAATCTTCTTCATCCCCTATCTTCTATCCATCTTCCTTATTTTAATTAAATTAGACAAATGAGGTCATGCCTTTTTGTTTCTAATTTATAAATAATTGAAAGGTCGGTTTCAAACCTAGTTCTAGAAGCCTCATATGACTGATCAATCAACAAATTATTTTTTCATTCAAAATGTGCTAAGGCTTGGCTCTATTACAGCTTAGAGTCAACTCTTGCAACAACACCTCCAACAACCCATCCTCTTGAAGGAATCCACGTGTTTTTAATCTTGTTCAATGATGCTTGTGTATGATGGCTCAAATCTGACAAGAGAGGTTAACCTCTCCTTGGAATGGGATCCTTCTTTGGAGCCATTTGCAACCTGTAGCAAGCTTTCTCTGCACAAGAAACTGTTAAAACCAAACTTGTTAATGAAACCCTTCTTTTGCGTGAAAAATTCTTTTGGAAAACTTGAGTTAATAGCTTTAAGTCGGTGCTTGGATGGAAATTTAGCTTATTGGTGACGTCCTCCAAAATTCAAAACCTTCTCCTCAAATGATGTAAGTGATTTGACATCATTTCATTATCAAACAGTGAACTTAAAACAGTTTGTAGCCCGCTATATAGAGAAAACATGGCTTGTCCTACGAACTTGTGTTGATTTATCAGCGCAACGGTCACAAAAAGCACTGCATGCGCTACAAACTCGTGACTTTTGGAATTTTGATGTGGACAAGGTCTCTTAATGATTTAAAATTACCAATGATGGATAATTATGACAATTGATGACATTTTTTGGTGTAGGACCCACTCTTAGACTTAGGATGACTAACACTAAGGCATTTTAAAACATGACTAATTTGACTAAGTGACCCTTGAAGACTACTAGTCACCCTTCCAATACAACTGACATGACCAAACTTTGGTGAAAAAACTGATTTGAGATATTCATAATGCTTGATGAGTAAAAAAACTTTGACAATTTCAAGACTCAAAAACTTATTAAAGGCTGATTGGAATGGTACATTTTAGGAGCTAACATCTGGCTCCAAATGGGATGAAAACTTCCCTGTGAGGTTTCCAAGAACCTAGTAGACCCTGCGCCTATCCATTCAATCTGAAAACCTTGCAAGCTGCTCCGATTATTGAGATCAAGCCACTCTTCAAAAATATACATCTTGGACTCTGTAGTGCCTAGTCCATTGGGTTATGGAGTCATCTAGTATTAAACATGTACAACCATTCCTTTATAAACCCTCGAGATCTGTCACTTACATTATGTTCTTGATGTACTGAGAGAAACTCTCCTTATTTATTGAAAACTGAAATCCTTCATACTGTAAACCAACTAAAAACTGAAAATAAATGCTCAAATACTGAGCTTGTTAATGTACATTCCTATACTAATCAACTATGTTACTACTGGCTCAAGTGAAGTCATGTTTCTAATGTAACCATACATGTAACTTCATGTCTAAAAGAATACTTCTTCTGCCTCTGATTAGAAGATAACAATAAAATCATAACAATAGCCATAAAAATTCTTTCAGAAGATCATACTCACCGACAAATGTTATTGATATGATAAAATCTGAAAACTTAGGAGAGTCTGAAAGATAAGACTCTAGTAAGGTTGTCATTGGATATTCAAAACTGAGATCACACTCATAATGATTCAAAACCATTGACTTCTCATGTATGTCTTCCCCTTTGTTCAAAAATAGATAACCTCCTTGATCTTTCAAGAGGAAATTTTGATCATCAGAAATGACAATTTTCTTTTCACCAAAATGATCATATGATGATTGCATAACAGAATTTAAAGAATTATGATTGTGATCAGATTTAATTATGGAATTATCGAGGAAATCATCCTCTACTTCTTGCTCAAAATGATTTAGAATATGAACACCAATATGATCTATATCATGATTCATAGCAAGATCTGAACAAATTGTCAAATGTTGTGTCAAATTTGACTCATACTTATAGTCTTTGTGTTGTTCCACCTTAAAAATGAATGATCTCTACAAATCAAGTTCCTCATGACTGCTATAATTTCCCTTTTTCTACAAATCTGCAAGTTGTGGGCTGCCCTTACTGATTTCCATTGGAATTTGATCAAAAGACAGTTGGTCCTTGTGTTTTGTAGCTAAAGAAACCAACTCTTCATATTTATAACAATTAGAATTTATGATAGTAGGAGAACCTTCAGCTTCTTCATTATCCATTTCTAGTTCATGTTTATGGGAAAGCACATCTTCTTGAAGATCATAAGAGAGATGATGAAGATTTTGAGAGAAAAAATATTCTCTATCTATATCTTCAACCTCCCTATGCAATTCATATTCCTCACAACAATTTTCAAAGAAAAACTCATCTGAAAAGTACCTTTTGCAATGCTCATTGAATACTCTATGGAAATCCTTCAAGGATGAAATGTTGGAAGGAGGTAATGAAAAATACCATTTATGTGCATCACCATCCAATGAATGCATGAACATCTTCATGCTGGAGATCTAGTAGATCCATGCACTCGTGGAACTTGATGAGGTGTTCCACAAGTTAGTCTTCTTTCATCTCTCTGAAGATAGGAAAAAAGTCTCCCCATTCTGTCAAATGAGGTACTGGATGTGGGTAACCAAGAACTGCAGAGAAATTGAGAGGTGAAAACCTCCGAGCCAAAAGAGCAACAAATGCCTTTGACATTTGAATATTGTGGATTCGCCACTGAATTCATCCTTCATGGAGTCACCAGATAGAAGATTACAACCAATATGATGACCAGCCTTTGTCTATCATCAAAAGCTAGAACTATGTTGTCTCCTAGGGAAGCTTACTTCACACTCCTTTCTCTGACAACGACGCCAATTTGTTATCACTCCATGAGTCTCTTTAGGTTGTATATCAAGAGAGCCTGATAACTTAATCAAAATTCTTAATGATGTATTGAAAACTAGATCAAAGATGAATAGACACAATACACTCACTCCTTCACTTAGAACAATTTGAGCATACTCGGACAAAACAAGGCTCTCAAAAGATACTGATCAGATGGTTTGAAAAACTTAGGTAGATGAAGAATGCTAACTACATCAACAACATGACATATATTGAAAACACATGTGAAAGGTCGAATATAACCAATAGAAGATTTGTGATCTTAGTTTACTAATGCAGAGATACGATAACAATCATCAATCATTAATTAAACTAGGAAATGAATATAACTTTCAACTCATAAGTGCAGAATACGAAAGATGAATAGAAGTCTGAACAATATCAATGAAATAAGCTTGT
>ML784546.1:287201-310789 GCA_009831015.1 Picea engelmannii | reverse complement strand
TATATATCAAGGTTTTTACAAAAAAAGTGTTGATGAATGCAGCTATGTGAGACGTTCTCCAACTTACAAACCTGTGAGGTGTGGATCATTGCAGTTATGTAAGTCTTTCTCTCATCTTACAAACCTGAGAGAAATCCCCTAAGAAGGGTGCATGGTTCATGCTTGAGACAGAGCTAGGAACGTAGAGATGACCTCATTCATTCAAAGAGTTGAGAATAACTCCAGATGATTATCCAGTGGGAAACATGATCTGTTGATTTGGACGTGCCTGTGGTTAAGAACAAGGTGAACATGTGAAATCCCAAAGTGTTGGGTGCATCGTCATGTGAATAGAAATGAAGATGATGTGTTAGCCTCCTCTGAGTAGCAGAGTTGACGAGAAAACTCCAGATGATTCTTCTGTGTGAGGCAGTGGGAAAGAATATCTGTAGAGTGGACATGCCTGTGGATGTAGTTGTGACAACATTCCTTAAAATTGTTTTGATTCTAGAGATGTACTCATTATTCTCCTTTAGGATATATTCTTGTGTTGGTTCTTTTTGTTTTCTTGTTCCAGATAGGTTAACAAGAAAAGTAAGATGTTTATCCTTCAAAGGAAGCCACTTGACTCAGAAAGAGTCAAAACTATTTTAGAAAGAGGAAGAATAGAACCATCATTGAGGAAACCAATGCAATAATGCATTATCAGAATCCTTCTATGATTCTATGGGAAAAAGCATGCATGACACAGTATATGTTCAAAACAAGAGTCTTCACCAAACAGTGAAAAACACAACTCCTGAATAATCCTTCACCGGAGTGAAGCCTGAGATTAAACACTTCAGGACATTTGGGTGCCCAGTGTATTTTCATGTACCCAAAGAGAAGAAGTCCAAACTAGATCCTTTAGAAAGAAAGGATACAATGAATCTTCAAAGACATTCCAGATCAACATCCCTAGTCATAGATAGATTGAGATAAGAAAAAACGTTGTCCTTGAAGAAGAGATAGTCTTTTAAAGACCCAGATAATCTCAGATGGATATTGACAATGAGACAATACCTTCTCCCCCTTCAGCAGTCCAGAGGGAGACATACATTATTCCAGTTGATCCAGTTTCTCCAGTTGATATGTTCAGAGATATTGCAGTAGGGCATAAAAGGCCTACCTAGACTCACTATGCAAGAGGCAGAGAAACATACACGCCTCTCAAGGCACATCTCGAGAAAGCGAAATAGATTCTCAAGCTATCCTTCAGTCATGAGCCACTTCATTGATGTTGAGCCTTCTTGTCTTAGAGAAGCAACAAGAGAACAGGTATGTCAAGATGCCATAACAGAAGAATACCAATATATCTTAAAGAATGATGTATAAGATATTATTTAGGGACCAGAAGGGAATTCTATGGTAACTTCCAAGTGGATTTATAAGACCAAGCATGCAGATGATGGAAGTGTCAAGAAATACAAAACGAGATCTATAGCCAGAGGTTTCTCATAAACAGAGGGAGTTGTCTATGATGAGACACTTGACCTAGTGAACTCAATACACTTCCATTCGTACTACCATCCATGAGTTGGAAACTATATCAGATAGATAGATTTTGGATAAGTTTGGATTTTAGCAAGAGTGTTGCTAATCCAAACCTATATCATTACAATGTTGGTGACGAGAGCCTGATCCTAATGAATTATTCAGAGAGTGTTGTTGTTGGATACAAGTAATCCTTGACTTCTGAATTCGAGATGAAGAATATGACTATGATGCACTACTTCTTGGGACAAGAAGTATGACATAGGACCGATAAGATTTTCTCGAGTGAAGGAAAATATACAGTGAAAATATTAAATAAGTTCAGTATGAAAGAATGAAAAATCCATCGTGATGGAATTAAAGAAGAAGATTGATGATGATTCAGACGATACTGATCCACAGCTGATTGGATCACTAATGTATCTGGTCAACACTAGACTTGATCCATGCCATGCAGTGAATGTGCCTAGTCATTTCATGAGTCAACCGAGACAGACTCACTAGACAACAACAAAACATGTATTGAGATATATACGAGGCACAGTTGGATATGGCCTGAGATATGCCTCCAGTATGAACTTGATTTTGTAGGATATGCCTATTCAGATTGAGCATAAAGTACAGTGAATCCAGAAATCACATCTGACTGATGTTCTATCATGAAGTTTTCCATGGTTTCCTAATGCAGCAAGAAACAAAACTCTGTAGCCTTGAGTACCACAAAGGCAGAGTATATCGCATCGAGTGTGTGAAGAAATGTGGCTTCACAAGCTTCTGACAGATTTACTTGACAATGAGATGGATCCTATGATGATAACCAGGAGACATGAGTAAATATCCTTGAGAACCCAGTGTTTCCTAATGGATCGAAATACGATGAGATGAAATAAACTTATTTCATAGATATGATGCAGAAGAAAATCGTACACATGCAGTACCTTCCTACACATGACCAGATTGCAGATTTATTCACCAAATTAACTTCGTGAAGAATGGCTCCCAAGTTGAGAGGGAGTGTCGATAAACTCCAGCCAAGACAAAATTCAAAATACATTTGTGTGAGACTTGGCATGATAAAGAATGCCTCCCTAGCTGAGAGGGAGTGTAGATGAATGTAGCTATGTGAGACAAACTCCAGCTTACAAACCTGTGAGGTGTGGATCATTGCAACTATGTGAGTCTTTCTCTCAGCTTACAAACCTGAGAGAAAGCCCCTAAGAAGGGTATGTGATTCTTGCCTAAGATAGAGCTAGGAACGTAGAGATGACCTCCTCCATTCAAAGAGTTGAGAAGAACTCCAGATGATTATCTAGTGGGAAAGACGATCTGTTGACTTGGACGTGCCTGTGGTTGAGCACAAGTTGAACATGTGAAATCCCAAAGTGTTGGGTTCATCATCATGTGAACAGAATTGAAGATGATGTGTTAGCCTCCTCTGAGAAGCAGAGTTGATGATAAAACTCCAGATGATTCTCCTTTGTGAGGCAGTGGGAAAGAAGATTTGTAGAGTGGACGTGCCTGTGGACGAGCACAAGTGAACGTGTCTAGATATGGTCCTTCCATGTAATGCAGTGAGCCAGAGATATGACATCCCTATGGATGTGCCCCTAGTGGATGATCACTAGTGGGTGTATTAGATCCTTTGCTATATATTGTTCAAGAGTCAGACCTGCCTTAACCCTAATTTTTATGTAAAGGGTACAGGTCGACCCCACCTTAATGTGATTAATAATAAATGTAAAATATAATTAATCTGGTTAATATTAATTATAATAATTATTATAATTATAATTATAATGTGACTTAGAGAGGTCGGCCCTGTTGAACCAATAGACACTTCAGTTGGCAGGTTTAGTTTAGTATAAGTAAAATTAAAATCCCCATTGTGGAAATATATCTTTCTTGTGAGTTTGGAAATTTTAGCAAGTACATCTACTTGGGAAAAGGTGTGCACCTCTCTTGGGCGCTAGTCTTCTAGGGTTTGAGCACCCTCTTGTGTGATAGGTCTATCTTGGTGGTGAAGGTATTTCTCTTGAAGAATATAGCAAAGGATTTGGTTGGGTTTTCTTCCCTTGTTGAGAATGGTTTCCCAGGATACTTCTTGTGTTCTTGTGCATGGTGTTTCTTATTGTGATCTTGGTTGCTACAACATTATTTTCTATGATTAAGTTAAATGATAAAATGGAATGAACTTCATGCTTAACCTAGATTATTGTCTAGGGCTTCCACACATATGTTTAATGGTCTTGTTACTTTCAGAGTATTCTATTCTAAGTACAAAGGTTACACACAAAGGTTAATACCTCTCGTAGCTATCAAAACATCAAAAAATCCATCAGGCCCAAGGGCTTTGCCTTCCTTCATCTGGGTGACCGTGGATTTTGTTAGCACTCTGTAAATTTTGTCTGGCTGATAGACAAACGATAGAGGTAATTGTTTCAACCTACTTTAGAGCTGGGCACTAGCATGCTCAACTCAGAGAGGGCTCTCTCGTGTCACTTGATATATCTTTGGCAATCAATGGATATATTTGGTTTGTTTTAGGGTTTTTTTTAATAAATTTTTTGTCTAGGAAGGGGAGGGACACTTAGGGCTATGGAGTCAGAATTCTGAAATTGAATGAAAACAATGTCTGGCCAGTAGAACTCTCCAGAGGATAAAGGCTAAATGATGCAATGAATCTAAGTTATTACTTGAGTTTAAGCAGGGTGTAAGAAGAACGAGAAAACAAATAACTGCATCAGAGCATTATTGAAATGAATTATGAATTAGTTAAGAGGAAATTCACATAGTTTAAATTGCTTAAGTTGAGAGCATCACAAGATGAATTCTGAGCTTTTAACTATCCAATTTAAATAGAAGACAGGGCAAATGGGAATAAAGAATCATAGGAAATACATAAGATGAGAGAAGACAAAAATCATATCACCACCATTAGAATCTTTTCATAGAGACTTCAAAAGATTCTACATGTATATCCAATTCAACTCCAGAAAATTACAATAGAGTTTAGAAGCAATAAAAAGGTTCCCTTGCACTTCTTCCAACATTAATTCATTCAAAATTCCTAGTACTTATACAATTCAATTACAATGGCTGAAACCGAAACGTTTCATCTTCTAAAACCGACTATAATAATTTCAACTGACAGTCTCAGCATATGAACCGATTTACAATGATTAAGCACAAAAAATTTCATAGACTAGGGACGGATCTCTCTGACTGCTCAGCTTCCTTAGTGCCATCTGTCCTGCTTAGATCTCCTGTCGAATTTGCCAGTTTAGTGACACCTGGAAGTTACTTACTGGTTCCTAGAAAATTGCATTTCGTCTTGCCTAACTATACGATCTCCTTCCATTGTGAGTCAGAAGGAATTTTGTAATCCATAATCTCCTTTATCATAATCTCCAGGTCAATGCAGGTAGCGTGAGACATAGTTGGCAACCCGATCTTCACTGTCTTAAACTGATTCAAAATCTCAAAGTCTGCAGCCAAATATTCCACCAAACCAGGCCCCTTCAGGTTCTCTTCCATGCCTTCAAATTTTGAATGATCCATTCTGCACTGAGTGAGAAGAGAATTGTGTTCCTCTTGATTGTATAATTTCCCTTTACCGACCCAAAATGGTGGGAGACCCTTGATAAACAATTGTTCAAATGTATCTTTAAACTCTTGTATGCTCTGCTCCATTTCCACAGCTTTGGTTTGAACTAGATTTGAACAAATTGTGTTTAGTGATGATCCTCCTTGCCCAAATGATCAGTGCAATTCTGTTCTTTACCCTGATGGTCTGAAGATAAACAGTGGGCACAAAATTCAGCAAGTTAATAGCGTTCTGGGCCCATTCTGAGGGATTTTTTTCCAGTGCCTCATTAACAACAGTACATCTGCTTCGAGTAGTGACAACCATGTTGTCTTTTTCATTTATAAAATTTAGGTAAACCCTGAACTTAGTAGATTTAGCAGCAACAACATCCCATATTACATGTTTGGCTCCTTGCAAAAGTCCTTTACCCTTCAACCTCGTTTTCAAATTGTTCACCCTCTCTTGCAAATCTTGATTATCTTTTTGAAATTGGGCCATCCTTTCTTGTCTCGTTTTCATCTCTTGTTGTAGCTTTTCTATGATCTCCTTAAGGTTCTTGATCTCCCCTATCTTCAAGCTTACTTGGGACATAGACTGAACTAATCCATCAGTGCTTGATCCAACTTCTGTATTAGAAGGTACAATGACAACCATGTCTGATGTTGATACCTATCCTTGTGACCAATTCTCTTTCTCTTTTTCCAGCTGCAACACTTTAGCTTTGTAATTTAGTGATTCTTGTCTGAATGTCTCCTTTTCTTGCTCCAGAGCAACTAGCTTTGTTGTCTGTGGATGTTTTGTGGCGTACATCTTCAACTTCTTCTTTAGGCTTTGGATTATCTTCTCTTTCTCATCTAAAGAAGTATTTACCCCTTGAGGGCCTTCAGATTTCAATCTTTTGACTTGTGTCTGCCAGGCCTTGCTGGATGCTTTCTCCTGCTTCAATTGTCCATCCAATTTTAGTGCATGTGTTGTTAGTCTTGAAACTCTCAGACTCAAACTCAGGTAGTCTGAATATAACATGTCATTGGCATTCCTGTGGAACTTTACTTTGTCTGGGGCACCAATATTTTCATAATGCATCTTGATTTCAGACACTTTACCATCATCTGCTATTGATATGTTAAATGTATTTCTTTCCACGTCCCTGACTGAAAACAGGGAATCCTTATGCTGGGAGATATTCTCTACCTCGGGAAACAAGTCTCTTATTTCACTATTGGCCATACTTCCCTTCACAACATATTGATTCATTAAGTCCTCTTTGGATGGGTAGACTGCCCTAAGTGTCTTTCCAAATACATTTTTCTTGTTGTTGAAAATCCGTGAGCTACTTTCACTCTGTGGCATGCTTCCTGTACCAGCCTCTTCGTTCTTGGTTGGTCTTTCCACCATCTCCATGCTCATTTTCTCTTTAGGTTCTTCTTCTTCCAGGTCTACTATCTGAGAGGGTGGTGTGATTTTCATTTTCTTGAGAATGTTTTGTTGACTACTAGCACCCAGTGGCTCTGAACTACTCCTCCTGTTATAAACACTCATCTTTGGAGCTTTAATAATCAACTTTGGGGAAGTTTTTTGAGTCCAAATCTGCTGAGGGGCAGACTCTGTTTGTTGTGTCTGACCAGGTTGCAAAGCGACTTCCATATCTACACAGGTTTCTTGATTATCCAGTTCATCAAATCCTTCCACATGCTCATGCTCGTAGGGGCCTTGTCTGCTCATCAGTCTTCTCTTAGATATGATATGATGGGGATCATATTTCCTCCCTTGTAACTATGTAAACCCGAATCCACTGAGTTTGGCTTGGATCTGAGGTAAACAAGACCTGGTCTTTACCACAAAGGGCCCTATTATGAAAGGAAATTTTAAGTTAGATCCTTTGTGCGTTTTCAGAAAATGCTCTGTCTCCAAAATAATTCTTTGTACGATGAACTCTATGGAAAAGACTCTAGGAGTCAGGAAGACAGGAAAAAGGTAAGGTCCTTCTATATAACCATATACCCAAATTACAATAGAGTGTGTGAACAACATCCAATATCCCACCCTGTTCTCTGGATTGGGTTGCAACGAGCTTTTCATTTCTTCCAAAACCCTTGATAGGTTCATGTCGAAGATGAGACTATAAACCCTAGACATGATATTGTTTATGAAAATAAGTATGGTGATCCTTTTGCATTCAGTCGAGATGAATGCGACTTCAAGGAATTCGGTCTTATTCGATTCCAAGAACATTCTCAGTAAGTGTGTGTAGTACCTGAAGTGTCTCAATGAATTGAAATTTACCAACTGTTGGTGCATATTGTCAACGATGAACTTTTCAAAACTGATAAAGACCGACTGACTAGACTCTGACAGGAAAAAAAAAAGGTCAACAGGAAACCCAACATGAATTCTACTGCAAACTTGTCGCTATCCAATCCTAGAATTTGACTAAGTATGGAACAAGCCCACTGGACTTCAACAACCATGTCGCTTACATTGATAGGTAACGACATAATCTAAGAATGGTGTTCAAGTTTAACAATGGTCTGCAGAAATAAGGTTTTTACTTCAGAGGGACATTCTCTGTAGACTATGATAATTTTTTCTTCCTCGAAGGGCTCTGACACTGAGGGGGAAGACTCTAGTATACTGAGGGTGTGTCGAATTGATGGGCTATCTATTTCGCATAAGACTTCTTACCCTAACTTATTCAAAATGACCTTTTCTTCCCGCGAATACTGTTCTGCACACCATTTTACGAACTCTGGGAAAGGTAAAACGACTTCTACGACGTAATGGGGTAATGGAGGCTTGGGTCGCTTCGAGGAAGGGTATATGTTTTCCAACATTGTCTAGAAAATTGGATTTGGACACGGAAATGGGCGAGACTATTATTTCTGTGTCAAATACATATGAGTCCCTATCAATTAGGGCTTCTTCTTTAGAGGCGAGGTATTTCTCTGTTATGGATAAAATGATAGGCTTCGTGGCCATAATGAAAAATACTTGTGAATCGAAGGAGAATGCTCAAATCTGGTTCACTGTTGAGCTTTAGTTTTGAATGGAGCATTTGCGCCAATTTTCTAACGTTCGAACGTTTTAAAATATCATAAAATAATAACCAAGGCCCTCCTTTTATATGCGCTTTTCAATATCAGGGGTGGGGCAAAACAATTTTGGGTAGACTGCTTTTCACACCGATATGCCTCTAATGGCGCCACGTGTCCACGGAATGAAACCGTGGTATTTTTCCCGGCCCGCCCTCGAACAATTATCTTCTGCGCTACTTCGCCACCCGATATGTGTCTTGGCCATCGATCTGGGTCGCTTCAAGATCTACAGTCGTCGGGCCTCGTCAACTTCCATGTCTCCGCTATATTTGGCCCTTCTTTGCCAGATATAAATCGGCCCTCCAAATCCAGCCGCATCTCCACACCACTTTATCCTTCTGCTAAATCTAAAACTTGTATTCCATACAAAATTGTTATGGTGATAACATAGGCTCCAACTGGGGATGCTATCCTCCCTGTGAGGTAGCAAAGAACTGTAGACCTAGTGCCTATCTATTGGGCTGTGGATTATCCATGTGACCTGAATCCACTGGTCTTTATTCAAAAACTCAAAATCGACCCAGCATAGCTCAGGGCCTTCACCTCGGGCTTCAACTATGCATCTTTTATTCCAAATTCTTTATGCAAAAAATGTAAAAATGATTATGTACAATGAATGGACGGGGTGATGATTGTTCAAACAATGTAATTTTTGAGGAACCTTCCATTCACAATCCCTCCTCCAACGAGTTATCCATTACTCTCATGTAACAAGTAGGCATTTCTTCCATGGTATACTGCAATTTTGAACGGGCCCAACCATAGGTGATCAAATTTCCCATGTTTTCCCTTATCTTCGCTTCTGGCATCCCATTTTTGTACCCAGTCTCTTGGTTCGAAGTCGTCCACCTTGGTATGTCTGTCGAAAGCCTCTTTGATCTTGTCTTGGCGTAGTTGAGTATTGTCAAAAGATTTTTATCTGGTTTGCAGTACACTGATGAGTTCATCCTTCCTTCTTCATGTGGAATTTTTCTCTGCATCTTGCTCCTGCAACAGTCTCATTACTGGAAACCCCAATTTAGTAGTAAAAATCGCTTCAGTTCCATAGACGATCTGGAAAGGGGACGTGGCAATGGATATTTTTGGGGAGATCCTATCAGCCCACAGTGCGTGGATGAGCTTTTTGTGCCATGCCTTTTTATTCTCTTGCAACAATTTTTTGATGATTCTAACTAATCTTTTATTCGAAGACTCAGCGAATCCATTCCCTTGAGGGTAGTATGGTGTAGAATGGCCAAGGGCGATATTGTAATCACTGCATAATTTTTCTATTTTCTTGGATTTGAAAGTTGTTGCATTGTATGTTGTGATCTTAGTCAGGCACCCCAACCTGGACATAATATTTTCTTCTAAAAACCGGATGATAACATCATTTGTTGCCTGCCTGGTGGGAACTCCCTCAATCCACTTAGTGAAATAATCTGTTGTTGTTACAATCCACCTGTGTTGGGCTGAGGACTGAGGATGTGTTTCCCCTATAAAATCGAGACCCCGCTGTCTGAAAGGAGATTTGACAAATATGGGCTTCAAAGGCAGAGGTTGCAATTTTCCTTTTCCATCAAAAATCCGACATTCATGGAATTTTGAAACCTCTTTATAGACATCAGGAAAAATGTTGGGCCGATAGAACCCAACCCTCAAAATCTTATGCACAATTGTCTTCCAATAATGATGACCTCCACAGTCACCTTTATGGAACTCTCTGATGGGTTTCTCTGCTTCTCCTTCTATCAAACAGCTCAATAAAATCCCCCCTGGATCTTTCCAATATAACGATTCATTCACTATACAAAATTTTATTACCTTCAGTTTCAAGAATCTGGCTTTTGTTTTACTAAATTCAAGAGGAGCCTGCAAATTTTTCAACACAAAGATGATGTCTGCATACCATGCAGAGTCAATACATTTATGGGATATTTGTGGAGTCACCTTTTCCTCTTTTGTTGTACTGTCTGACAACTCTGCAATGAAGTTTATTCCTAAAAGTTCACAATTTGTCTGTGCCATCATCTTTGCCAACCCCTGTCCCTTGACCAACTTGGCGGGTTTGATTTTCAGGTCATATTCTAACAACACTGCTATCCAGTTTCCCCTCTTTCCTTCAGGATCAGGCTAGGTCAGGATGTCTTTCACTGGCCTGTTGGGTACATAAGCAATAGTATGATAATGTAGGATGCAAACTCTAAATTATTTCAAGGCTTTGACTAGAGCATATGCTTGCTTCTCCATGATGTCATATTTCAAAGGAGCATCCCTCAATGTCTTGTTGTAATACGCTATGGGTTTCTCAAAATTCTAGTCATCTTTCTGGAGCAAAACACTAGCAATTGTGTGTTCTGAGGCAAAAGAGAACAATATGAAATCCTTCTCGAAATTAGGAGTTGCAAGTACTAGAGCCTTGGTCAATGCCACTTTGATGTCTTCAAAGGATTTTCTTGCTTTAAGAATCCACTTTATTTCATTTCCCTTCTTGAGCATGTTTGTGATGTGTTTTATGATTTCAGCCAAATTTGGGATAAACCTTCTCAGAAAGTTTACTTTCCCCAGGAAAGATTGAACCTCTTTTTTACTTATGGGTATGCTAATTTTTAGGATTCCCTCAACTCTACTAAGATCTACCTTTATCCCTTATTTTGAAATAATGTGACCCAATATCTTTCCTTCTTCCATGGCGAAATTTGACTTCTTAGGATTCAACGAGATTCATAACTTTCTACATTTTTGAAACGCCCTTCTAAGATGCTTGAGGTGTTCTTCATCTGAGGAAGAATTCACAGTGATGTCATCAAGGTAGATAAAAATGAATTTGTCTTTTTCATTAGCAAAAGCTATATCCATAGCTCTTTGAAACATCGCCCCTGCATTCATAAGCCCAAAAGGCATCTTGGCATACATAAATGTGCCCCATAGTGTGGTAAATGTCATCTTTTTCTGATCGTCAGGGTGCACCATAATCTGATTGTATCATGAGAAGCCATCTAACATTGACATCTTCTGAGAACCCACCACCTTCTGTAAAATATGATCCATCTTAGGCAACGAGTAATGATCGTTTAGAGATACTTTGCTCAGATTCATGAAATTCACACACAACCGGATTTCTCCACTCTTCTTTATGACTAGCACCAGATTTTCCACCCATTTGGAAAATCTCAAGGACACTATGATTTTGGCTTCAAATAGCTTCTTTACTTCTTTCTCAATCAGGGGTAGCAACAAAGGATTTATCCTTCTCAATTTTTGTTTGAATGGCTTGTAATATTCTTTGATTGGGATAACATGTTGAATTATACTTGTGTCATAGACTTTCAAATCATCATAGCTCCAAGCAAAAACATCAGGGAATTATTTCATCAATTTTACATACCTCTCCTTGACTTCAGGGCTAAGTTTTCTGGACAACTTAAGGATCTTTGGATCCTCTGAGGTCCCAGTATTGCAATCTTCTACATCCCCTTCATTTACTATAATCTTTGGACTTCTGGACACATCATTATTATCAAAGAGTTTCTCCAATGGGACCAGACCTTTAGGAATGATGTTGCTCTTTAGTTGAACAATATCTCTGCCTGCAATCTGATTATCAAAATACCCTTTCTTTGTGAAAGCAGTTGCATCCACCTCATTTTCACAGTATTCATCATCAATGTTCAAACTCTCAAACTCATTCTCCATCTTGAGGAAACTTTATATCTATTTGTCATCCTCAAAAACTTGTCAGTGCTTCATATTATATGGTACTGCTGGCATGTACTTGACCTCAACCTTGTATCTTTTTTCAGGGAAAATTGTAACTTTGAAAACAGTTGCTGAAGTAGCCAAGGCATCAATGACTTGATTTTGTTCTCTTGGAATTGCTAAAAGATTACATTCTGGAAACTCCTCAAGGAGGTCTAGTACCAAATTTATATAAGCCTTCAGTCTGGGGTGTTTTTCTTGGTAGATGCCTTTGATTTGATTTATAATTAGTTCAGAGTCTCCATTGTACAACAATTCTTTTGGCACCCAATTCTTTCAAGACCTTTAACCCCAATATTAATGCTTCATATTCAACCATGTTATTTATGCATTCAAAAACAAGCTTATAAGAACATAATTTTGAATCTCCTTTGGGATGATTGATCCAAACACCATCTCCCGCTCCTTCTCTGCAGGAAGCTCCATCAAAACTTATCTTCCATATATGATCTTATGCTTCGTCCTGTTGTTTTGAGTCTTCCTCAATCAATTGATCAGATATCCCCTTGTTGGGCATGCCAATTTTTGGTTCTTCCTCTTCGCAACACAGGTCATTGAAGAAAATAAAAGATCCCAACTCAGTTTCCACGGAGTATATGGGATGATTGTTAGGCTGTGACTTGTTTTTGACCATCTATTTGAGCAAAAATTCTCTGAACAACCTTATGTCTTGACCAAAAATAGGGATGGTGGCATATGACATGTCCATCTGGAGGGTTCCTTTTAATTTCGTAGCCCAAGATC
Source organism: Picea engelmannii (assembly GCA_009831015.1). Taxonomy (NCBI): domain Eukaryota; kingdom Viridiplantae; phylum Streptophyta; class Pinopsida; order Pinales; family Pinaceae; genus Picea; species Picea engelmannii. The sequence goes on along the minus strand of ML784546.1, from coordinate 298,117 downwards.
TTGACAATAGCATGTCGAATTTGGGAGGGATGTCAGCCACTACTACATCCATGACCATGTTCTTTGCTGGAATTTGTACCAAAGATACCTCCAAATCTTTGATAAGACCTAGGCATTTCACCTTCTTGGAATCAAAAGAGAACAAGTCTTTGTAAGGCATGGTGATGTCCAAACCTAGTTGGTCCATGACCACTTTGAGCATTAGGTTATGAGATGCCCCTGAATCCAACATGGCATTGTGTAGAGTCATATCATGAACTTTCAGGCTAACATAGAAAGGGGGAACTTCTTCGTTATCACCATTTTCTTCTACTCTTGGTCCGAATAAGATGGCAGGGTGGTCATCTTGTACGTTCAGGGTATCATAAGCTTGTTTTGTTTTAAGCATATTGATGATTTGATTTCTATATTCGTTATTCTTAATTAATTCATTAAATGGTACATAAATTTTGATCTTAGCCATCTCACTTTCAAAATCAAAAGAGGATGAAGTCTTCTCTACCTCTTTGGTGACCGTTTCTTTCCTTGCCTCCAATATTCTCTTTTGTGGTTCTTCTTTCTCCTTTCCTTTGTCCACAATACCCTTTGCAGCATAATCCTTTACAGTAGAGTCTTTTGTAGTTGAATCCTTTGCACCAACTTTTTTTTGGGGGATGACTTGAAGAAGGTATGTTACTTCGAGCTTCTTTGGCGGGGTTTCCCTTCGGAGGATTTCCCTTTGGAGGATTTGGAGGTACCCTTTGATTTCGAAGGTTGTATTGTCTTTGGAATTGCATGATGGCATTTTGCAATCCTGTCTGGTAATCTTCCGTTTCTACTGACAACCTTTCCTCTTCATCTTGTAAAAATATCTCACTTGCATCCATGAATTGGTCGTGTTCTTCTTTAGTAAAAAACACTTTTGTTTCTTTATCATCATAGCAGTTCATGTTGTCTTCAAAATATCCATCATAATTTTCATCTATATAATTATTTTGAAAAGGAGGCCTTATTTGTTTATCTCCCTGATTTCCTTGATTTCCATGATTCGCTTGATCTGCCTAATTTGCTTGGTTCCCTTGATTCCTTTGCTCTGTTTGTCTAATTTGGGGGATCACTGGTCTCCTTGGATTTCTGGGTGGACCATCAGCCTGTTCTCTGGGGTTATACCTATTATCCAAAGTCATCCTTTCCATCATTTTCTCCATGTTTCTCATCATTGCTTCAAACCTTTCTTCTGATGTTTGTGACGTTGAAGGTTGTGCTTTCTCCCGAGTTTTGTTTATGTCCCTGCCAAAATTAGTTTTCATATTCCCTAAAGCCATTAGGTTCACTTCAACTTCTATGGCATCAGTCATCATATCATCCAATGTGGCAGATATTCGCTCTCTTAATAATAAAGCAAAGTCACTTTCAAAAGAATCAACATATTTGAGTTGAGCAGTTTTTTTGGGGGGGGGTTTACCTCAGCAGGAATCACATTATAGACCTTCATGAATCTAGCCAAAAACTCTTGCACTGTTTCGTTAGGTGATCTCTTCATGTTGTTGTACTGGGTCAATAACTGAAGGGGATTTTTCTTATCTCCCCATTTTTCAAGAAAGCTTATTTCAAAGGCCTCGAAATCTGCGATACTAGCTGGTGGAAGGGCTCTGAACCACTTACTCACTTCTTCTGCAAGACTTTGTGTAAACAACCTCATTTTCACATCTTCAAACTCCACCTCTTCCAAGTCTATGAAATTATTAAACCAGTGTAGATGCTTCTGAGATGATATGTTACATTCAACATCATATAGTTTGATCCTTAGGTTATAATCTTGAGGTAGATCATGTAGTTGAGTAGGCAGTATGAGGGGAGAAAATCTGGCAGCCATAGTTGTTGTGAGGGGTCGGAGTGGCTATTGGTTCTGAGCGGGGATCACTATAGGCCTGACAAATGCGGCTAAAATCAAATCTTGGAAATTTTTTTCGTCAAAGATGGTCTCGCTTAAACAAGATTCAGACTTAGTTCTGAATAGGGCTTGCTCAAATTTCACATCACACTCAAGGTCTTCAAGGCTAGTCACTCCGTCCTTGGGCAAGGACAAATATCAATATGGACGCAACACTGGGGTTACTGGCTTTTATTTTCTTTTGTGTACAAGCTTTTCAGGGTTAGACACAAGGATTGCAGCTTCTGGGTCTGGGTTGGTCCTGGTATGAATTTTTTTAGGAGCCAAGATTTCTATTTCACACTGTTTGGTGCAACTGGTCTTTTGGTAACGGAGTCGCCAGGGCAAAAAATCTCATCCAATAAGGTATTTGATCCACTATCAACCTCAGAGATCAAACTAAGTCTTTAAAGTCATTTTTCCCAAGGAATATTTTTCAATTTCATCCCCGACAACGACTCTAGAATGTTAGCACTCTATAAATTTTGTCCTGCTGATAGAAAAACGACAGAGGTAACTATTTCAACCTACTTTAGAGCTGGGCACTAGCCTGCTCAACTCAAAGAGGGCTCTCTCATGTCACTTGATATATATTTGGCAATCAATGGCTAGATTTGGTTTGTTTTAGGTTTTTTTTTTTATAAATTTGATGGATATGAAGGGGAGGGACACTTAGGGCTATGGAGTCAAAATTCTAAAATTGAATGAAAATAATGACTAGCCAGTAGAACTATCCAGAGGATAAAAGCTAAATGAGACAATGAATCTAAGTTATTAATTGAGTTTAAGCAAGGTGTAAGAAGAAATAGAAACAAATAACTGCATCAGAGCATTACTGAAATGAATTCTGAATTAGTTAAGAGGAAATTCACACAGTTTAAATTGCTTAAGCCGAGAGCATCACAAGATGAATTCTTAGCTTTTAACTATCCAATTTAAACAAAAGACAATGCAAATGGAAATAAAGAATCACAGGAAATACATACAATGATAGAAGACAAAACTCATATCACCACCATTAGAATCTTTTCATAGAGACTTCAAAAATTTCTGCATGTATATTCAATTCAGCTCCAGGAAATTACAATAGAGTTTAGAAGCAACAAAAAGGTGCCCTTGCACTTCTGCCAACATTAATTCATTCAAAATTCCTTGTACTTATACAATTCGATTACAATGGCTGAAACCGAAACGTTTCAGCTTCTAAAACCGACTATAATAATTTCAACTGACAGTCTCGACATATGAACCTATTTACAATGATTAAGCAAAAAATGTTTCATAGACTAGGGACGGATCTCTCTGACTGCTCGACTTCCTTAGCGCCATTTGTCCTGCTCAGATCTCCTGTCGAATTTGTCAGTTTAGTGACACATGGAAGTTACTTACTGGTTCCTGGAAAACTGCATTTCGTCTTGCCTAACCGTACGATCTCCTTCCACTGTGAGTCAAAAGGAATATCATAATCCATCATCACCTTTATCAGAATATCCAGGTCAATGCAGGTAGCGTAAGACATAGTTGGCAACCTGATATTCAATGTCTTGAACTGATTCAAAATCTCAAAGTCTGCAGCCAAATATTCCACCAAAATGGGCCCCTTCAGGTTCTCTTCCATGCCTTCAAATTTTGAATGATCCATTCTGCACTGAGTGAGAAGAGAATTGTGTTCCTCTTGATTGTATAATTTCCCTTTACTGTCCCAAAATTGTGGGAGACCTTTGATAAACAATTGTTCAAATGCATATTTAAACTCTTGTATGCTCTGCTCCATTTGCACAGCTTTAGTTTGAACCGATTTGAGCAAATTGTGTTTAGCGATGATCCTCCTTGCCCAAATGATTAGTGTAGTTTTGTCCTTTACCCCAATGGTTTGAAGATCAGCAGTGGGCACAAAAATCAGCAAGTTAATAGCGTTTTGGGCCCATTCTGAGGGCTTTTTTGCCAATGTCTCATTAACAACAGTACATCTGCTTCGGGCAGTGACAACCATGTTGTCTTTGTCATTTATAAAATTTAGGTAAACCATGAACTTAGAAGCTTCAACAACAACAACATCCCTGATTACATGTTTATCTCCTTGCAAAAGTCCTTTACCCTTCAACCTCGTTTTCAATTTGTTCACCCTCTCTTGAAAATCTTGGTTATCTTTTTGAAATTGGGCCATCCTTTCTTCCTTCGTTTTCATCTCTTGTTGCAGCTTTTCTATGACCTCCTTAAGGTTCTTGATCTCCCCTGTCTTCAAGCTTACTTGGGACATAGCTTGAACCAATCCATCAATGCTTGATCCAGCTTCCGTATTAGAAGGTACAATGATAGCCATATCTGATGTTGTTGCCTGTCCTTGTGACCAATTCTCTTTCTCTTTTTCCAGCTGCAACACCTTAGCTTTGTAATTTAGTGCTTCTTGTCTGAATGTATCCTTTTCTTGTTCCATAGTAGCTAGCTCTATTGTTTGTGGCAGACATCTTCAACTTCTTCTTTAGGCTTTGGATCATCTTCTCTTTCCCATTTAAAGAAGCCTTTACCCCGTGAGGGCCTTCAAATTCCAATCTTTTGACCTGTGTCTACCAGGCCTTGCTGGATGCTTTCTCCTGCTTCAATTATCCATCCAATTTTAGTGCATGTGTTGTCAGTCTTGAAACTCTCAGACTCAAACTCAGGTAGTCTAAATATAGCATGTCACTGGCATTCCTGTGGAACTTTACTTTGTCTGGGGCATCAATGTTTTCATAATGCATCTTGATTTCAAACACTTTATCATCATCTGCTATTGCTATGTTAAATGTCTTTCTTTCCACATCCCCAACTGAAAAGAGGGAAGCCTTATGCTAGGAGATCTTCTCTACCTCGGGAAACAAGTCTCTTATTTCACTATTGGCCATACTTCCCTTCACAACATAGTGATTCATTAAATCTTCTTTGGATTGGTATATTGCCCCAGGTGTCTTGCCAAATACATGTTTCTTGTTGTTGAAAACCCTTGAGCTGCTTTCACTCTGTGGCATGATTCCTGTACCAGCCTCTTTGTTCTTGGTTACTCTTTCCACCATATCCATGCTCGTTTTCTCTTTAGGTTCTTCTTCTTCCAGGTCTACTATCTGAGAGGGTGGTGTGATTTTCATTTTCTTGAGAATATTTTGTTGACTACTGGCACTTAGTGCCTCTGAACTGCTCCTCTTGTTATAAAAACTCATCTTTGGAGCTTTAATAATCAACTTTGGGGAAGTTTTCAGAGTCTGAATTTGCTGAGGGGAAGACTCTGTTTGTTGTGTCTGATCAGGTTGTAAAGCGACTTCCATGTCTGCACAGGTTTCCCGATTAGCCAATTCATCAAATCCTTCCACATGCTTGTGCTCGTAGGGGCCTTGTTTGCTCACCAGTCTTCTCTTAGATATGATATGATGGGGATCATATTTCCTCCCTTGTAACTGTGTAAACTCGAATCCACTGAGTTTGTCTTGGATCTAAGGTAAACATGACATGGTCTTTACCACAAAGGGCCCTATTATGAAAGGCAATTTTAAGTTAGATGCTTTGTGCGTTTTCAAAAAATTCTCTGTCTCCGAAATAATTCTTTGTCTGATGAACTCTATGGCAAAGACTCTGGGAGTCAAGAAGACAGGAAAAAGGTAAGGTCCTTCTTGATAACCATATACCCAAATTACAGTAGAGTGTGTGAACAACATCCAATCTCCCACCCTGTTCTTTGGATTGGGTTGCAAAGAGCTTTTCATTTCTTCCAAAACCCTTGGCAGGTCCATGTCGAAGATGAGACTATAAACCCTGGACATGATCTTGTTTATGAAAATAAGCATGGCGATCCTTTTGCATTCAGTCGAGATGAATGCAGCTTCAGAGAATTTGGTCTTATTCGATTCCCAGAACATTCTCAACAAGTGTGTGTAGTACCTGAAGTGTCTTAGTGAATTCAAATTTACTAGCTGTTGGTGCATATTGTCAGCGACGAAATTTTCAAAACTGATACGACCGACTGACTAGATTCTAACAGAAAAAAAGGTCAACAGGAAACCCAACATGACTTATACTACAAACTTGTCGTTATCCAATCCTAGAATTTGACTAAGTATGGAACAAGCACACTGGACTTCAACAACCATGATGCTTACATTGATAAGTAACGACAAAATCTCATAATGGTGTTCAGGTTTAACAATGGTCTACAGAATTAGGGTTTTTACTTCGGAGGGACATTCTTTGTAGACTGTGATCATTTTTTCTTCCTCGAAGGGCTTTGGTATGATGAGGGTGTGTCGAATTGATGGGCTATCTATTTCGCATAAGACTTCTGACCCTAACATATTCAAAATGACCTTTTCTTCCCGCGAATACTGTTCTGCACACCAGTTTATGAACTCTGGGAAAGGGAAAACGAATTCTACAACGTAAGGGGTAATGGAGGCTTAGGTTGCTTCAAGGAAGGGTATCCATTTTCCAACATTGTCTAGCAAATTGGATTTGGACACGGAAATGGGTGAGACTGTTATTTCTGTGTCAAATACATCTGAGTCCCTGTCAATTAAGGCTTCTTCTTTAGAGGCGAGGTCTTGCTCTATTATAGATAAAACGACAGGCTTCGTGGCCATAATGAAAAATACCTGTGAATTGACAAAGAATGCTTGAATCTGGTTCACTGTTGAGTTTCAGTTTCGAATGGAGCGTTTGCGCCAATTTTCTAATGTTCGAACGTTTTGAAATATCATAAAATAATGACCGGGGCCCTCCTTTTATATGTGCTTTTCGATATTGGGGGTGGGGAAAAACAGTTTTGGGTAGATCGCTTTTCACCCTGATATGCCTTTGATGGCGCCACGTATCCACGGAATGAAACCGTGGTATTTTCCCCGGATCGCCCTCGAACAATTATCTTTCACGCTACTTCGTCGCCCGATATGTGTCTTGGCCGTTGATCTAGGCCGCTTCAAGATCTACGGTCGCGGGCCTCGTCAACTTCCGTGCCTTCGCTATATTTGGCCCTTATTCTCCAAATATAACCTGGCTGTCCAAATCCAGCCGCATCTCCACACCACTTTAGCCTTCTGCTAAATCTGAAACTTGTATTCCGTACAAAATTGTTATGGTGATAACAACTTCTACTTCCTGCATGGATATGGGGCGCATCAGATTTTTGTTGTGATCTTCTGTGACCAGATGGGGAATGTGACTTGTCACATGATTGATAAATTCTGCTCTAAAATGGTCATCCTCTACTAAAAGATCTTCATAAAAGGATACAAGTTCTCGTTCAATGTCCTTATGCACTTCTATTATGGTGCCATCTGCCTTTTTGAGAGAGGTTATTTTATTGTACATTCTATGTTGAATGGTAGAGAGGTGGAAGAAGGATGTATTCCATTCCTCTTCTTTTAGCCAATTAATCCTAGATTTATGTTTCTAGAGTATTTCCTTCTGCCTGCATCTATCCTTAGTACTAGCATGGATCTTTGCCTCTTTTTTCATTCTTTCCTCTATACGACCTTCACTAATCATTTGATGTTGTAGCAACTCCATTTCCTGCTTTAGATTATTTTTGGTTGTGAATATGTTGCCAAAGGTGAGTTTGTTCCACCTTTTCAGATATTGTTTCAACAACTTATTTTTTTGTTGAATCTCATACATCTTATATGATCTCTCGATCTGATTGGAATCCCACCAGTTCCTAACCATTTCCATGAAAACGGGATGGGTAAGCAATATTTTTTCGAAGCATAAGGGTTTGCGATGGGAGTTACCCTCTTGATTCCATAGCATGAAAATGGGCTAGTGATCGTAGCTAGCAGCTGAAAGGCTAGTGGATGATAAGTCATCTTCGGAGGTGGCGATATCTTCTGAGACTAGAAGTTTGTCGAGGCGAGACACGATTTAAGATAACCCTCCTCGTCTATTATTCCAATTGTGGAGACCATTGGAAGTTTCTAGATCCACCATCTCTTAACTATTGATGAAGTCCTTAAAGCGATTGTCTTCGTGAGTGAGAGTATGACTTCCACCTTTCTTTTCATGGAGAGAGGTAATTAGGTTGAAGTCCCCTCCTAAGATCCATGTTTTTCGAGGTAGATCTTGCTTATAACTCTCCAGAAATTCCAACAGTTTAATTTTTGGTCTGGAATTTGAGGGCCATAGACATTAGTAAGGGAGCCATGAATGCTTGTTCCAATGAGATGGAGTTCTTGGTGGCCAAAAAATATTGAAGAGTTATCTCAGTCGATTTCCAAGTAATGGCTAGACCTCCTAATTCTCTTGTTGCATCTACCAAGATTGTTTTACTGCCTCTCCATAAGCGAGGCATTAGAGTTTCTACAATAAAAGTGCTACATTTTGTTTCTTGGATCATGACCATTGAGGGTTTTTCCTGAAGAAGCTTCCTACGAATCAATCTATGCTTGGTGGGGCCATTGATGCATCTTATGTTCCAAGAGATCACTTTCATTGAGAACTGGAGGGATTGGAAGGAAATAACTCTGTAGGCTGGGCATATTGCCCTGATTCCACTAACCTTGTTCCCAGAGTTGTGATGCATTGCAGATCTGTCTTGCGTCCTCTCTTTTTTGTGTCTTTTGGAGCTTTTTTGGTATCTCTTTGAGGAGTGTGTTGAATGCCCAACCTTGCTCTCTTTTTGGCCTTGATTAAGGAATCTTTGAGAAGTTGGATCTACTTGGGGGAGATAGCATGGAAAGCCTTATGTCGAAAGACATCCTCGAGACCTGAAAAATCTAGATCTCCTAGATCTAGATCGCTCATGTCCTTATCCATGAGCACATCTAGATCTTGATTTGATGAACCTGGTGGGAGATCTCGAGCATTCGAGGCTCTTGGGGCAAAGTGATCTTTAGATCCATTGTGTAGCACACCCATTTCGGAACTTTGGGCTTACTCGCGCTCTGATACCCATTTGTACAAAGCTCATACAGATATCATATATCCCATGCATTTAAACAAATAAACACATTTAACTCAGAGTAAAACATATCATTACTGCTATAATTAAACAATCCATAGCATTCCATATTAATTCGTATACACAGTGGAAAACATGATAACATTTACAGTAGAGACATGATAAAATGTGATAAAACATAGTTAGACACTTATCTTGTAACAATGGTGGGATCCATCAACCAAATGCAGGCCTTCCACGAACCTCCTAGCCTTAGACCGCACTGCTCATCAACTCAGCAGTGGGTCACCCCCGAGCTGGGACTAAGCTCCACCCCAAGGCAAGGAATCTAGGCTCAGGCTGAGGTTACAGGGAAAACAGTCACACACAACCACAAGGAAGGGATTCTCTCCAAGGAATCTCCCATGCTCACTGCCCACAGACCCTCATTCCCCACATGCATGTTCCACCCCAGGAGAATGCACCTTCTCTGTCACCTGGACAGTCCTTCGACTGCTAATCTCCCTTACCTTGGGTTACAGGAACAGACTGGACCGGAAGTCTCCGGGCTCTATGGAAACTACAGGGTTCCTTCCAGGAGTTCTCTCCTTCCACTGTGCACTCTCTCACCTGGAGGGAGTTGCTCATAGGCCAACAAGCCTCACGCAATCCAGTACTGCGTAGTCTCAACAATCCCACGGGAAAACAGACACAGGCCTTCCAAAAACTGGTTCGGCAATCACAGGATGGCTTCATAGTCACGGCTTCGGAACAGGGAATGCTCGCATAGGCTCGCTCAGCTTTCCCGAACAAGCAAAGATTCTTCCCCGAAATCAACATAGGCTTCTCGTAGTCTGGGGTTACACGCACGTGATTTCTCAGAATCAGACACAGACATTCCAGTCACAGGGTCTCATGAAGGTTCTCTACAGGAGTCGGGTTAGTCATACTGCTCAGAGCTCCGTACACGTTCAGACAATCCAGTGGAATGGAATGGAACCTTCTCACAACTCACCTTGGTCGTTTTATTCGCATGCACCAGGGTTGACACTTGTCACCCATGGAACTGCATGCATTCCACCAGCACACGTTCCTCCCACCACTTGGGATTTCACGTGTCCTTCCAAAAGGACTTAGGATAAAAACATATGATGCACATATCTTTTGGAATAATATTAAAATATTATTCCCAAGCTTAAGACCCCCTAGGCTTAGCCCCTATGCTCAACACTTAGCCTCCTTTCCCACCTTCCAGCCCCTAATTCCTTGCCCACTCTGTGGATGCTCAGTCCCCCTTCACTCATTCATCGTGGTCGGTCTGCACCTGGTGGTGTTTATATTTTATTAAGTGTTCTGCATGATTACATATACAACAACAGGCTCCTGGCCTTCAATACTTAGGCTCCCTGGCCTAACAACACATAAGCCTCTAGCTTATGAAAACTTGGCTCACCAGCCTATAAAACATAATTACAATTCCTTTCCAAACATGGTTTACAATGGGGCTCGGCCTTGGGGACACTATAATCCCCCTCCCCTTATTTTTGCACTGTCCTCAGTGCAACTTACACTGTCTCTGCAAGCCTTTCAAAATTTTCAAAAATATGCGAGTACTCTGCCCGCATAACCTCTTCATGCTCCCATGTCGCGTCCTCAGGACCGTACCAGGTCCACTGGACCTTTACGAGCTCTATAACTCGATTCCGGAGCTGTTTGTTTTTCCTGTCCAATATGCGCACAGGATGCACTTGCAGGACACCTTCTGGTTCCACCTGAATCATAGTCCAATCGATAATATGATTAGCATCATATACATATTTCTTAAGCAGTGGAACATGAAACACATTATGTACAGTCATAGATGCAGGTAATGCAAGCATGTATGCAACCGGCCCAATCCTTTCTTGGCCCACAAAATCTTGCTGCCAACTTGGCGCAACTTCCCAGCCTCAGGTAACTCCTATTAGTTTTCACTTTCAGGAAAACATGATCACCCACTTTGAATTCTCTATGGGTTCTGTTACTATCAGCGTAACTTTTCTGCCTGTCCTGGGCAGCTTTTAAATTATGTTTAATTCTTATCATTTGGTCTTCCATCTCTTTGAG
>ML784546.1:264829-274863 GCA_009831015.1 Picea engelmannii | reverse complement strand
AGTGAGTCTGGAAAGAGCAGAGGCAGAAGATTGAAGAAATTGGGTTTTCTTCATTAGGAGAAGAAAGTAGAGCTGAACAGATCTTGAGGTTGGGATTTGTTTTGAAACTGGGGTTTATTGAATATTTATGGTTTGTGTTTTTTCTTTCCTATTACATGGAGCATGGCCATGCTTTTTATTTTTCATTTCGTTTGTGTTTGGCTCTTTTTATTTCATTTCATTTCTGTTTGGCTTTTTTTATTTCATTTCATTTGTGTTTGGCTCTTTTTATTTCATTTCATTTCTGTTTGGCTTTTTTTTATTTCATTTCATTTGTATTTGGCTCTGGTTGGTTGGGTTCGAGAGATTGGATCTGGTTGGTTGCGGTCTGGAGACAGGGTGGTATTACGAAGAACATAAGATAGGATGGGAGAAGGAATACAGATGATAAAGTATATTTTCTATTAAAACTTATCTTCTATTTCATAGCTAGCATATTGGAACATTTCATAATACGTTCGTTCTGTTCTGTTTTGTGTAGGAATGCAGAGGCAGAACTACAAGAGCATACTACTGGTAACATACTAACGTTTTTAGCCCAGGTGAACTTTTAAATTTTGGCGTCCTTCATATTAGATTTATTAAGTATTAATTAGATAAAAAATTCTTGGATGTATTAAAATAAAACTAGGGTTTAAATAAATTGGTCTTATAGTTTTTGTTATCCTGATATTCTAGGTGAACTTTTAAATTTTAGCGTCTTCAGATCATATTTATCAAGTATTAAGTATTTGTTATTCCTTGTATTTCATAAATTCGTAGTCCAATTCCATTGTAAGGGTTTTGAATTTTTTTTTTTCCATTTTAATTCCAATTCCAATTTTACTATAGTCCAATTTTATATAAAGGTTTAGAATTTTTTTTTAAATGTCAGGATTTTGGTAAGTCATTATCTTTGTCCTTGGGATTTATATAGATCTTGATATTTATAGAGATTTATTTTTATACTGTTTGTCAAAGTTCAATATCTCAGGTTATTAATGTCTCTGATTTTTTTAGGGTTTTATTTTTTTACACTGTTTATTTTCAATAATTTTTAAGTAGCATCAAACTTTTTAAATCTTAGATCTATTAAATATTAAAAATATTTTTTAGGGCTTTCAGGTTTTATTTTTTTTCATTGTTTGTCAAAGTTCAATGAGATATTTTTTTGGACACTAGTGTTTGTTCTAGTGTATTAAATGGATATTGGGATAAAATAGTTTGAAGCCTAAATCCATTATTCAATTAGATTTAATTTCTTGTGCATTCTAGAAACTTATATTCTATTTTTCAGATTAGAGAAACTAATACACTTCCATGCTTGTGGTCATTCAATGTTTTGGGTTCTTCTACTGTTTTGTTTTTTGGCAGTGTATATTTTAATAGTCCAATTCCATGTGAGGGTTTGGATTTTTTTTAGTCTTTTTATCTGTCATTGGCTTGGGATTTATAGAGTTTTATTTTTTGATTCTGTTTGTTAAAGTTCAATATTCTATGGAAAGATTTGGAAAAAATCTTTAGATGTATGTGGTCATTCAATGTCTGGGGTTTTTCTAGGGTTTTATTTTTTTTTGGCACTGTTTATCTTCAATAGGGTTTTATTTTTGGATAGGCATCAAACTGTTTAAAACTTAGATCTAGTAAATGTTAGAATGATTTTTGGAGTTTTCAGGATTTTTTCTTTTCACTGTTTGTCAAAGTTCAATATTCTATGGAAAGGTTTGGAAATAATCTTCCATGCTTGTGGTCATTCAATATCTGGGGTTTTTCTAAGGTTTATTTCTTTTGTCATTGTTTATCTTCAATAGGGTTTTATTTTTGGATAGATATCAAATTGTTTAATGCTTAGATCTAGTAAATGTGAATGATTTTTGGAGTTTCCAGGTTTTTTTCTTTTCACTGTGGTCATTCAATGTCTATGGATTTTCTAAGGTTTTATTTCTTTTGGCACTGTTTATCTTCAATAGGGTTTTATTTTTGGATAGGAATCAAACTGTTTAAAGCTTAGATCTAGTAAATGTTACAATGCTTTTGGAGTTTTCTGGTTTTTTTCTTTTCACTATTTGTCAAAGTTCAATATTCTATGGAAAGGTTTGGAAATAATCTTCCATACTTGTGGTCATTCAATATCTCAAATTTTTCCAGGGTTTTATTTCTTTTGGCACTATTTATCTTCAATAAGGTTTTATTTTTGGATCATCTAACTGTTTAAAGCTTAAATATAGTAAATGTTAAAATGATTTTTGGAATTTCCAGGGTTTATTCTTTTCTCTATCTGTCGAAGTTCAATCAGATTTTATTTTTAAGTAGTGTTTGTTTCAGTATAATAAATAGGTACTGAGATAAAACTGTCTGAAGCCTTATTATTAAACTTACAGATTCCATTTAGATTGAACTAATTTATATTTCCTATCGACTGGAAAAACTTATAGGGTATATATATATATTTTTTTTTCAGATCACAGAAAATAATACTTGAAAACTTAGATTTCCGGGGATCGAAAACAAACGAACTCATTTTTAAATCTTAAATCTTAGATTTAGTAAATGTTAGAATATGATGATTTTTGGAGTTTTCAGGTTTTTTTTTTTCTTTTCACTGTTTGTCAAAGTTCAAAGTTCAAGTGAATTTTATTTTTGGGTATTGTTTGTTTCCGTCTGAAGCCTAATCTATTAAACTTACAAATTGCTTAATCTATTAAACTTATAATTTCAATTAGATTCAATTAATTTATATTTCTAATAGACGGGAAAAACTTATATTGTATTTTATTTTCAGATCAGAGAAACTAATACTTATTACCTTCGCTAAAAACTTAGATTTCTGGTGATCCGAAAATGAACGAATTCATTTTCATTCCTTGTGATTACTAAAAACCAAACCAATGTTTCTTCTTCGTCGACTTCTCAAATTTATATACATCTCCTTGCTCGGTCCTTCGAAGTGTTTTCCATGTATTGTAAGACCAATCTGTCTAACTCCTTGCTCTGTTCTGCGGGCACTGCTTCTGCAAGAGCAGGGAGGGAGATACGCCCAGCTGCCGGTTGAATGGCAGCTTGTGTCTGCCATTCAATTGAGGAACTCTGTGTATCGTGGGCTAGGGGAACCATTCTGTGTATCGTGGGGTAGGGGAGCCCTCTGTCTGTGTATTCTTTACTCTCTCTGTGTACTCTTTACTCTCTCGTCAACTGCACAGTTCATTGAAACAGGCAGTGATTTGCAATTTATTACTCATTTCTTGTGGGATGTTTGTTGTAATTTATTTTGGATTGATTTATATTATATATAATAATTATTTATTTATTTTGGATTAGATTGGATTTGAAGGATATTTCAGTTAATTTTTTGTTATTTATTATTTAAAAATAAAATTGTTATTATAAATTTAATCTTTTTATAATGTGAAATAGGTAGATGGAATATGTTTTCACAAAGAACCTAAAATATGACAAGGTTTTTGACAAGAATCATATATATAATGTGAAATAGGTAGATGGAATATGTTTTCACAAAGAACCTAAAATATGACAAGGTTTTTGACAAGAATTATATATATATATATATATATATATATATGTTTTGAAAGTAGTTGGAGAGTTTGTTGCATTACAAATAATAGATGTAATTATTATTTTTATTTGGTAATTGTAAGTTATATTATGTGAGTATATTTTAGTTTTTTTTTTTGCTATTTATTATTTAAAAATAAAATTGTTATTATAAATTTATCTTTTTTATAGTGTGAAACATGTAAATGTAGATGGAGATGTGAAAATATATTTTAATTATTTATTATTTAAAAATAAAATTGCTATTATAAATTTATTTTTTTATAATTGAAACAAATTTATTCTTTTTATAAATTGAAACAGATAGATGGAAATGTAAAAATATATTTTAGTTAATCTTTTTGTTATTTAATATTTAAAAATAAAAATGTTATTATAAATTGAAACTGGTAGGATGTAGGATGGAATTGTGAAAATATATTTTAATTAATCTTTTTGTTATATATTATTTAAAAATAAAATTGTTATTATAAATTTTTTCTTTTTATAATGGATAAAGAGTGACATACTTGGACCTTGTAAGAAGAATCATATATAAAAAGGTACTCATATATGAGAAGGTAGATGAAGTTTTTTGTAATGAAGAATAATTCATTAAAAATGTAATTACATTTTTGTAATGTGTTGTGTTATGTAGTGTTTGTTTGTATATGTTATATTTAAATTAGTTTAAGGTCATTAAATTTTGATAGTTAATAAAAATAAATTTCTAAAATTTAAATATTTATGAAAAAGGAATTCTAAATTTATATAATTTATAGTATTTTTTGTGTATACTGATGTGTTTTGTTTGTATATAAATTATATTCTACACTTAAAATTGTTGTTTATAAAATGACATGTAAAATTGTATATAAAATGATGCATTTTACACTAGTTTAAGGTTTAAATCATAAAATTGTTGTTTTTCATTATGTTTTTGAATGTGATAGATAAGATATAAAATGACTTGTAAAATTGTATATATAATGATGCATTTTAAAATAGTTGAAGGTTTAAAACATAATTTTTTTTATTTTTCAGTATGTTTTTGAATGTGATAAATATAAAGTTTGTAATTATATTTATTATTATTTTTTATTATAATATATATAATAATGATTTTTATGTTTTATATTCCATGTGATTGATAAAGTTCCTAATTCTATTTATATTTTTTCATTATAATATATATAATGATAATTTATATTTTTTATATTAAATAATATTAGATGATATATGTGATAAACAATTATTTTTATTTTACTTTATTTAGATCTGTTATGTTTTTTAAAATAATTAGGATGATGAAAATAAAAAAATAATTTAAGTAATGACCAGAAATAAAGCTATGAAATTGTTAATTTTATTTATTATGTTTTACAATGTTAGTGTTATGTTGTTTAAAATCATTTGGATAATAAAATTAAACAAATAATTTAAATAATGATCAGGAATAAAGAAAAAATGCTGTAAAATTTTTAATTTTACAATCTTACAAACTATTTAAAAAAAAAAAGAAGACTTCTTTAATTATAGAATTAATTTTGTTTTCAACCTTGCATCCTAAAATTTAATGCTTAAAAAATATGAGCTTCTAAAAATAGATTTTAAAATTTGGTAGTTAATAAATAACTATGAAAGAAGAATTTAAAAATTTATGTTGTATTACAATGTGTTGTGGTGTTTGTGAAATTATTATTTTGGTAAAAACCCAAATTTACTTTATTATAAAATCCATTTTATTTTCAACTTTGCATTATTTTTATAAAGTCAATTTTATTTTCTTAAAATTTAATGCTTAAAAAGGATGAACTTTTAAAAATAAATAGATTTTAAAATTTGTTAGTTAATAACTATGAAAAAAGAATTTAAAATTTTATGTTGTATTACAATGTGTTGTGTTAAGATGTGTTTGTGTAATTATGTTTTGGTAAAAAAACAAATTATTGATTATAGAATCCATTTTATTTTCAACTTTGCTTTATTTATATATAATCAATTTTATTTTCAATTTTGCATCTTAAAATATAATATTTAAAAAAGATCATCCTCTAAAAATAGATTTTATTTAAAAAAGATTATCTTCTAAAAATAGATTTTATTTAAAAAAGATTATCTTCTAAAAATAGATTTTGAAATTTGATATTTAATAAAGAACATTTAAAATGTGAATATTTATGAAAAAACCAATTTTAAATTTATATATTTATGTTATATTGCAATGTGTTGTTATGGTGTGTTTATGTAAATATGATGTATTGCAATGTGAAAAATAAATAAATAATTTAAATAATTACAATAAATAAATAAATAAAATTAATGTAATTTTTTAAATTTTATTTCACAATCTCATAGACTATTTTCCTAGAAAAAACCATATCCAATATCATTTAACTATAAAATCAATTTTATTTTCAATTTTTCATTATTTATATAGAATCAATTTAAAATTTAAAATTTTTATTGTTTATAAAGATGAATTTATTGTTTTCATTCTAAAAATTTAAAATTTATTATTTAGAAAGATGAATTTATTGTTTTCATTCTAGTATTATTTATATAGAGTCAATCTTATTTTCAACTATGCATTTTAGAATTTAAAATTTATTCTTTAAAAAAGATGAACTTCTAATAATAGATTTTAAAATTTGATATTTTTAATAAATAATGTAAATATTTTTAGAAAATAATTTAAAATTTATACATTTATTTGATTATAGAATTTGGTAATTATGATTTTGGTTTGAAAAAGAAAACAAATTCTAGTTGATTATTTTATTTTCAGCTTTGCATCCTAAAATTTAATATTTTTTTTTATGCATACTAAAATTTAAATTTTTATTTTTTTAAAAAGATAAACTTCTAATAATAAATTTTAAATTTTAATAAATTTAATAAATAATGTAAATATTTTTAGAAAATGATTTTTAAATTTATACATTTATTTGATTATAGAATTTGATAATTATGATTATGAATTTTGTAATTATGATTTTGATAAAAAACAAATTTACTTGATTATAGAATTCATTTTATTTCCAACTTTACTTTATTTATATATAATCAATTTTATTTTCAACTTTGCATCCTAAAATTTAATATTTTTTTATGCATACTAGAATTAAAAATTTATTTTTTAAAAAAAGATGAACTTCTAATAATAGATTTTAAAGTTTGATATTTTTAATAAATAATGTAAATAATTTTAGAAAATAATTTTAAATTTATACATTTATTTGATTATAGAATTTGGTAATTATGATTTTGGTAAAAAAAAATAAAATTTACTTAATTATAGAATCAATTTTATTTTCAGCTTTGCATCCTAAAATTTAATATTTTTTTATGCATCCTAGAATTTAAATTTTTATTTTTTTAAAAGATGAACTATTAATAATAAATTTAATAAATAATGTAAATATTTTTAGAAAATAATTTTTAAATTTATACATTTATTTGATTATAGAATTTGATAATTATGATTATGAATTTTGTAATTATGATTTTGATAAAAAACCAAATTTACTTGATTATAGAATTCATTTTATTTCCAATTTTACTTTATTAATATTTACAATTTAATAATATTTTTTTATTAAATTTAATATTTTTTTATTCATTTTAGAATTAAAAATTTATTTAAAAAAAAAAGATGAACTTCTAATAATAGATTTTAAAGTTTGATCTTTTTAATAAATAATCTAAATATTTTTAGAAAATAATTTTTAAATTTATACATTTAATTGATTATAGAATTTGATAATTATGATTATGAATTTAGTAAATATGATTTTGTATAAAAAACAAATTTACTTGCTTATAGAATTCATTTTATTTCTAATTTGCTTTATTTATATATAATCAATTTTATTTTTAATTTTGCATCTTAAAATTTAATATTTAAAAAAAAATTAACTTCTAAAAATATATTTTAAAATTTGATATTATATTGAAATGTGAAAAATAAACAAATAATTTAAATAATTACAATAAATAAATAAAATTGATGTAAATTTTTTAATTTTATATATTTTATTTTACAATCTCATAAACTATTTTCCTAGAAAAAATAATATCCAATATCCTTTAACTATAGAATCAATTTTATTTTAATTTTCAATTTTTTCATTATTTATATAGAATCAATTTAAAATTTAAATTTTTTATTGTTTATAAAGATGAATTTATTGTTTTCATTTTTTTATTCATTCTAGAATAAAAAATTTATTTAAAAAAAAAGATGAACTCCTAATAATAGATTTTAAAGTTTGATCTTTTTAATAAATAATCTAAATATTTTTAAAAAATAATTTTTAAATTTATACATTTACTTGATTATAGAATTTGATAATTATGATTATGAATTTAGTAAATATGATTTTGTATAAAAAACAAATTTACTTGCTTATAGAATTTATTTTATTTCCAACTTGCTTTATTTATATATAATCAATTTTATTTTTAACTTTGCATCTTAAAATTTAATATTTAAAAAAAAAATTAACTTTTAAAAATAGACTTTAAAATTTGATATTATATTGAAATGTGAAAAATAAACAAATAATTTAAATAATTACAATAAATAAATAAATAAAATTGATGTAAATTTTTTAATTTTATATATTTTATTTTACAATCTCATAAACTATTTTCCTAGAAAAAATAATATCCAATATCCTTTAACTATAGAATCAATTTTATTTTAATTTTCAATTTTTTCATTATTTATATAATTTAAATTTTTTTATTGTTTATAAAGATGAATTTATTGTTTTCATTTTAAAAATTTAAAATTTAGTATTTATAAAGATGAATTTATTGTTTTCATTTTAAAAATTAAAAATTTAGTATTTATAAAATTGTTTTCATTTTAAAAATTAAAAATTAAAAATTTAGTATTTATAAAGATGAATTTAGTATTATTTATATAGAATCAATCTTATTTTCAACTATGCATCTTAGATGAACTTCTAATAATAAATTTTAAAGTTTGATATTTTTAATAAAGTTTGATATTTTTAATAAATAATCTAAATATTTTTAGAAAATAATTTTAAATTTATACATTTATTTGATTATAGAATTTGGTAATTATGATTTTGGTAAAAAAAAAACAAATTTACTTGATTATAGAATCCATTTTATTTCCAACTTTGTTTTACTTATATATAATCAATTTTATTTTCAACTTTACATCCTAAAATTTAATATTTTTTTATGCATCCTAGAATTTAAAATTTATTTAAAAAAAAAAAGATGAAGTTCTAATAATAAATTTTAAAGTTTGATATTTTTAATAAATAATGTAAATATTTTTAGAAAATAATTTTTAAAAGTTTGATATTTTTAATAAATAATGTAAATATTTTTAGAAAATAATTTTTAAATTTATACATTTATTTGATTATAGAATTTGACAATTATGATTTTGGTAAAAAAACAAATTTACTTGATTATAGAATTCATGTTATTTACAACTTTACCTTATTTTTATATAATCAATTTTATTTTCAACTTTGAATCTTAAAATTTAATATTTGAAAAAATTTAACCTATAGAAAATAGATTTTAAAATTAAATATTAAAAAAAAATTAACTTCTAAAAATAGTTTTTAAAATTTGATATTGTATTGCAATGTGAAAAATAAACACATAATTTAAATAATTACAATAAATAAATAAAATTGATAATTTTTTTTTAATTTTAAATTGATTTTAAAAAATTTACTTTAATTTTAAATAATCCTTTAACTATAAAATCAATTTAAAATTTAAAAAATTTACAATTTAAAATTAAAAATTTACAATTTAAAATTAAAAAAAATTATTATTTATAAAGATGAATTTATTGTTTTCCTTTTAAAAATTAAAAATTTATTATTTATAAAGATGAATTTAGTATTATTTATATAGAATCAATCTTATTTTCAACTATGCATCCTAGAATTTAAAATTTATTCTTATAATAAATTTTAAAGTCTATATTTTTAATAAATAATCTAAATATTTTTAGAAAATAATTTTAAATTTATACATTTATTTGATTATAGAATTTGGTAATTATGATTATGAATTTTGTAATTATGATTTTGGTAAAAAAACAAAAGAAGGAATTATATATTAAAAAACCTGCCATAGGCAAAATGGGGGAACCCAGTTACAGTCATATTCTGAAGATGCTAAGGGCTGCCCCAACAGAGGGGAAACCAGCCACTAAGTCTTTGAAAGTTTGATACAGCATACTAAGCAAGGAAAATTAAACTAAAAGCCATAATCAGAAAGTAACACATAACCTAGGTGGTGGCCACGTAGCTTGGTCAGGTACCAGGTAGAACCTCGTGCCCAGGCGCTTCTTCAATGATTGGCGTGCCACCTTCCCAGTTTACTTCGACCTGCGCGGTAACTGCAATGCTCGGGTGGGTGATCTCGGTCTCGGGTGGGGGTCCAGGCTCCTCCTCAGT
>ML784546.1:245360-259450 GCA_009831015.1 Picea engelmannii | reverse complement strand
CAGGACACCTTCTGGTTCCACCTGAATCACATTCCAATCGATAACATGATTAGCATCAGGTACATATTTCTTAAGTAGTGAAACATGAAACACATTATGTACAGTCATAGATGCAGGTAATGCAAACATGTATGCAACTGGCCGAATCTTTTCCAGTATGACCCACAAAATCTTGCTGCCAATTTGGCGCAACTTCCCAACTTCAGGGAACTCCTGTTAGTTTTCACTTTCAGGAAAACATGGTCACCCACTTTGAATTCTCTGTGGGTTCTGTTACTATCAGCGTAACTTTTCTGCCTGTCTTAGGAAGCTTTTAGATTTTGTTTAATTCTTATCATTTGGTCTTCCATCTCTTTGAGCATCTCAGGCCCAACGACTATTCTATCAGTTGGATTATCCCAGCTCACTGGAGTGTTGCACTTTCTTCCATAAAGTGATTCGAATGGGTTCATCTTCAATGATGCATGATACCCATTATTGTAAGCGCATTCTACCAAATGCAGGTAGTCTTCCCACCTTAATGGTTTATTCATTACATACATTCTCAGCATGTCTTCTATTACTCTGTTCACTCTCTCTGTCTGTCCATCAGACTTGGGATGATACGCTGTACTAAAATTCAGATTCGTTCCAAATCCCTTAAACAGTCCTTTCCAGAAATTCAAGGTGAATTTTGGGTCCCTATCAGACACAATTGTCTTAGGAATTCCATGCAAGCGTGCCACTTCTTTTAAGAAGATATCAGCAACATCTGCTGCCCTATGAGTGGTTTTCAGTGGAATAAAATGGGTAGCTTTAGTAAGCTTGTCCACCACCACCATGATTGAATCATGCTGCTTGCTTGTTCTAGGTAGTCCGGTGATAAAATCCATTGTCACCACGTCCCATTTCCACTCAGGAATGGGTAAAGGCTGCAACAACCCTGCTGGGTGCCTATGCTCAGCCTTAACCTTTTGGCACTCCATACATCTGACGATGTATTCAGTGATTTCTTTTTTCAAACCCGACCAAAAATAATGGCTTTTGATTGCTGCCACAGTCTTCTGATATCCAGGATGTCCAGCATAAGCCACGTTATGCATCTCCTTTAGAATTGTCAGCTTCAATTCTCGGACATTGGGTACATACACTCTATTTTTATACAGAAGTAAACCATCAGTTCCCAAGGTGTAACTTTCCTTGGTCTGTGGTCTCTCACGTTGCTGTAGCTTTGCTACAAGACCTCTGTAGTGCAAATCAGTATTTGCAGCTTCCAAAATTCTATCTTTCATCTCAGTCCTGTACATGCTAATGGCTGTAGCATGCAGTTCGTGCACTTTTCCGATGAGTACATCAACCACCTTATTTTCTTTCCCTTTGATATGCGTGATATCAAAGTCATATTCGCATAGAAACTCCAACCATCTGATTTGCCTGACATTTAAAGTCGGCTGATCAAATAAATACTTCAGATTGTTATGGTCTGTTTTCAACTCGAATCTCTTGCCCATGAGGTAATGTCTCAATTTCCTCAAGGCGTGGACGATTGCTGCCAACTCTAAATCGTGAGTGGCATAATTCCTCTCATGCTCCTTCAACTTTCGGGATTTGTAACAAACTACAAATCCCTCTTGGATGAGAACTCCTCCCAGTCCCTCCTTACACGCATTCGTGCACACTGCATAATCCTTATTTGGATCTGCAATCTTCAGGATTGGAGCGCTGGTTAGCAGCTGCTTCAATCGCTGGAAGCTGCTCTCGCATTCTTCAGTCCATTGGAACTTCTTCTCCTTCCTTTGTAAGGAAGTGATAGAATGAACTATCTTTGAGAATCCGGTTATAAACCTCCTATAGTAGCCTGTCAGACCCATAAAAGATCTAACTTCAGCCACATTCCTTGGCGCTGACCATTCTCTGATGGCCTCAACCTTTTCAGGATCCACAACGATCCCCTCTTCTGAAATAAGATGTCCCAAGTAATGGATCTGCCTTTGATAAAATGAGCACTTATTCAGTTTTGCGTACAACTAGTGTTCTCTCAACACCTGTAGCACCATTCTCAGGTGTTGTTCATGTTCTTCCTCTGTCTTGGAATACACCAAGATATCGTCCAGGAAGACTATGACAAACTTATCCAAATAATCTCTGAACACTCCATTCATTAAGCACATGAAAACATCAGGCGTGTTGGACAGTCCAAACGGCACCACCGTGAACTCATAATGACCATACCTTGTTCTAAAGGGGGTTTTGCTGATGTCCTCATCCTTTATTCTCACTTGGTGATATCCTGATCGGATATCTATTTTTGAAAATATTTTTGCATCCTTCAATTGATCAAAAAGATCATCAATCCTTGGCAAAGGATACTTGTTCTTGACAGTGACCTTATTCAACTGTCAAAAATCAATGCACAGTCTCAACATTCCATCTTTCTTCTTCACGAATAGGACTGGGGCTCCCCAAGGTGACACACTGGGGCGAATGTATCACTTCTTTAGTAGCTCTTCGCACTGCAATTTCAACTCTTTCAACTCTGGCGTACTCATTCTATAAGGAGCCTTCGAAACTGGAGCTGCTCCAGGCATCAAATTTATAGAAAAATCGATGTCCCTCTTCGGAGGTAGTCCAGGTACCTCCTGAAATATGTCCTTGAATTCTTTGAGTACTTAGTGGTCTTCCAGATTCGAGACTACATCTCGGGATGCTTCTTCCACCCGAGTTGCAAATAACTGACAACCTTTCCTGTAACACTTCTTCAACTGCATGGCTGATATTTCTCTGACAGCCACTGCTCTGGGAATCCCTTGGACTGTTACCTGATTTCCCTCTTCGTTCAGGCACGTAAAACTCTTGTTGCGGCAGTCCATAAGGGCATGGTGTTGGTCCAACCAGTCCATCCCAATTAAGCAATCGTATGAGCCTAAAGGCAGAATGTTCAATTTAGCCTTAGTGCTCATTCCTTTCATGTCCACTGAACATGACTTAACCAATTCAATGACCTTCCTCTCGGTCCTTGTGACCAACTGCACTAACCAAGACTTCTCATGTTTGCTTCTCGTTAGATGTAAACTTTCCACCACTCTAGGATCTACATAACTATGGCTAGCCCCTGAATCAATTAAAATAATTAGTGGTCGGTTGTTAATCATACCTTCCACTTCAATCATGTGCGATTGAAATTTTGCTTGCTTGTTGTCCAGGGCTGCGTAGATCCTCGGCTTTCTGCTGCCCATATCCTCCACTGTTTCATCTTGCTGAACAGTATGTACAGTTCTCTCTTTACCATTTTTATGGGGACAATCTCTGTACTAGTGGTTTCCTTTACAACCCCAACACTGAATGGGCGTCTGTCTCTGTCTTTGTGCTCCCTCTTCAGTCATTCTTGGCTCTCTAAACGATGGCTATCCCTGAAGACTGTTTTTGAAAAAGGAAGGCTTGTTTCCCTTCTGCCTCTGTTCCTTCTTAAACTTCCTCTGGTCATTCCAATCCTTCCGAAGGATAGGCCTTTCTCCTTGTTGTTCATACAAACATTTTTCCCTTATTATTGTTTCTTCCATAGTCTTAGGATCATCATATTGAATCTTGTCACCCATGGAAGGTGGCAGTCCACTCAGATATCTCTGAATCTTGACAGCCTCGTCTTTGATGAATGAAACATACTTCAATAGTTCTAGAAAACTTCGTTCATACTCATCAATAGTCATGCTGCCTAGCTTGAGTTCGAAGAACTCCTTCATCTTTCTGTCATAGTATATTTTAGTTAGGTATTTCTTCTTGAAATACCTCTTAAATTCCTTCCAAGTGACCTCTTTCTCTCTGATGTGCTGCACTTGCACAAACTGATCCCACCACATGGATGCTTTTCCTTTCAGTTGATACATTGCAATTCTTCCTTCTGCATGGGCAGAATAATTCTGTAGTTGGAAGTATTTCTTCATGCCAAGCAACCATGTCTCGGCATCTTCCTCCTTCTTATGTTCTCCATCAAATGTTGGAGGCTTAATCTTGTTCATCTACCCTTTCAATTCATTCTTTCCAGATTTTCAGTGTTTTCTGGTAGGGGATGAGCTTGAACTACTGTGTGTCTCTCTGCTATAATGTCTTTGGGAGCGACTAAGATGTCGGCTACCACTCCTCGATCTCCTTCTCCTCTCGGGATTCCTGACGCTTTTTGATCTCCTTCTTCTCCCAGGGGTTCTGCAATTCTCCGTCTTACTTGAGTCTCTTCTCTATTCTTTCCAGGCTCTTCAAAAATTTTAAGTTTAATTCACCCTGTCGATCCCCGACTTTCATGAGCTTTCGGTTATCAGTTCGGCGAGCCTGGGCCTCTCTTTGCAATCCTTCAATGATTTTCATTATGTGTCCTTCCTTATCCTTCTCTTTTCCATGCCCATTGGAGTTCGATCCTTCCACTTCCACATTGACATCCTTTCCTTCCGTTCTTCTCCTGTTTTGGAGGCAATCTGCACCTTTTCCCATTCCATACTCAGCGCTAGTCAACTGGAGTCCTGACCCTCGTTGAACTCTGCACACGCACTGTGCAATTCAATTCGAAGTTTGTCAAGCCATTAAACCTTCAGGAACAATCCACAACTTTTATAAGCCAATACGAACAAGAACAAAAGACATTTCGATTCAAATAAGTTTTCTAAGCTCTCGTTCAGCTCTGCAATTTTCGGGTTTTCGAAACTTTCGTTTTCGACATTTCAGGATTTTTGGGCCTTCTGGTTTTCGATACCCGGGACTTCGGGTTTTTGGCACTTGGAAGTTCATTTTGCAGTGACTCCCTACCTTTTATCATTTCAATTTCCGAATTCTGAAAATTCAGTTTCCTTATTCTCCGGGCCCACAACATAGCTGTCATCCTTAAATTCCGCTACGATTCTTTTGTCTTCGAAGATTTCGAGACTTTGAGACGTCGAGTTTTGGGGTTTCGATCCACGAGGATTTCAGACTTGCTTTCCTTTCCAACCCCCGAATTCCAAAATTCCGGTTTACTTTACCCTCCAGGCCCACATAGCACAATGGTCACCCACAACCATGGTGGCACGTGGCACGTGGTACGTTCATGAGGGTCCACGTCGCTTTTTAAAAACTTCATCAGGTTCCACCACTCTCGCTTTTCTTCTCGACCCACTGGCACGTGGTACACATCCATTCCTAGTAAAATCCAATGGTCAGATCTTTCTCAGATCTACGGTGCAAATCCTTTCGGCGTTTCGGGGTTTCGGGCATCGGAAGTTTGTGCATGCACACATCTTGAACTTCCGTTTGCCAAAATCACAGAATCACTGTCTACTAAACTACTTGATCCAACGGTCAAGTTCTTCTCCCCATGATCTACGGTGTAGATTGTTTCGAGATTTTGGGTTTTGGAGGTGTTCACCTCTCCTCACTTCCCATCTCCCAAAACGTCGATTTCTTCCTGGACAATTAACGGTCCAGATCTCTCTTAGATCGACGGTTATGATCCAATCACGACTTCGCATTTTGTGAATTCTCAGGAACTCACCCTTTGACCATTTCAATTTACGAGTCAGCGAAAGGCTGATCGCTCTCCACGCGTTCTTTCTGATGGACGATCCTGACTAATTCAGGATTTCGCGTATCGTGATTTCCACACTCCTGTGCAACTCCAAAGGGCTTTAAACCCCGCACACACTTTCTAGATCTGACGGTCATGAGGGTTCACCTTCCCTCCCGAACAGATCCTAAAACTCCAACACTTCTGGTGTGGAGTCCTCTCTCCCTGTGGACTTATACCACACTGGCTGCGGTTTCATAACACCGCTATACCTCCTAAGCTCGTAAGCACATTCAAGTAACTACTTGACACTCCAGAGCAATCCAGGGTCCGAAATTGGTCCTCCAGACACAATTTCTCCTCACACCCTCGGTCCAAAGACCACTCAACTGGCCCATCTAGGTTCAGCGTCGAAACCTTGGCTCTGATGCCAAACTGTAGCACACCTTTGCTGCTACCAAGGCTTAATCGCTCTTAAAAGGATACTATAATACCTCTTGGTACACAACTCATACAGGCCTTATATAATAACATGCATTTAATCAAGAGATTCAATTAAACTCAGAGTAAACATAAGATGTTTTGCTATAATTAACAATTAATAGCATTTAACATTAATTCATATACACAGCGGAAATCATGATAACATAAGCATAATCAGATACTTATCTTTTAACAGTGGTAGAATCCACCAACCAAGTGCAGGCCTTCCACGAACCTCCCAGCCTTAGACCACACTGCTCATCAGCTCAGCAATGGGTCACCCCCGAGCCGGGACTAAGCTCCACCCCAAGGCAAGGAATCCTAGGCTAGGCTAAGGTTATAGGGAAAACAACACAACAAATATGGAAGGATTCTTCCCAAGATGCCATCTTACGCTCACTACTACCAGACTCTCATTCCCCACATGCGTGTTCTGCCCGGGAGTATACACCTTCACAAGCACAGTCCATCGGTGCTAACCTCCCTCTCTAGGTCTCGGCAACAGGTCAGATCAGGAAGTCTTAGAGCCCGAAGCTGGTGCTGGACACTCTCTGGAAGAAACCTCTTCCAACAACAATCACCTCCTTCACCTGGAGAGAGGTCATACACAGGCTCAATCACAACCTGCACTGGACAGCAAGCCACGTGCAGTCCATCTCTGCAGGGCCACCACAGTCAACCGGGAATACAGACTCGGGCTTCCCAAACAAGCTCAACAATGGCGGCAAGGTCTCATGGTGATGATTTTTGGAATTGCGTGACAAGCAATTCCCGTAGGGAATGACACAGACTCCATGGCTTAGAACGGAGAGAGTGAACCCGACTTTTCAGAAATGAACACAGTCTTCTCGGCTCTCAGAAACAGAGGGTATACACGGATTTGCAGAAACAAACATAGGATTTTTCGGCTCTCATGGACGCACGATGTATTCTTGCAGAGGTTGGGTCGGTTGTACTGTTCAACGCTCCCTACATGCTCATGCAGTCAGGTGGAATGGAGGAGGAGCCCCTCTCACGGATCATCCTGACCGTTTTAGTCGCATGCGCCAGGGTTGACACTTGTCACCCATGGAACTGCATGCATTCCACCAGCACACATCAAACTTGCACGTCCTCCCCTTGCCAGGAGCTTAGGATAAAGCATAAAATGCACATGTCTTTTTGGAATAATATTAAAATATTATTCCCAAGGCTTAAGCCCCCCTAGGCTTAGCCCTTAGGCTCAACACTCAGCCCCTTTCCCACCTTCCAGCCCCTAATCCCTTGCCTTCTCTATGGATGCTTAGTCCCCCTTCACTCATTCATTGTGGTCGGTCTGCCCATGGCGGTGTTAATATTTTATTAATGTGTTGCATATATACAGGTACAAAATCAGGCCCTTGGCCTCCAACCCTTAGGTTCTCTGGCCTAACAATCACATAAGCCTACCTGGCTTATACAAAACTTGGCTCACCAGCTTATAAAAAATAATTACAATTCCTTTCAGAACATGGTTTACAACGGGGCTCGGCCTTGGGGACACTACAATCGCAAAGGACCAATAGAAAGAACGAAGGCCTGACCCTAGCTTCAGATGATCCCAACTTTCTTAGGTTTCTCGGGTTTCTTTTTATTTTTTTATTTTTTTTATTTTTCCGTTTTTTGTTTTTATGTTTTCAGATAGTTTAATTTATTGGGTTCCAACCCTACGTGGCATCCTAGCTTTTAGGCTTAACACAATTTTTCTTTTTTACAGTTTATGACAATTCTATGGGCAATTGAAATCTCCACGACCATGTGGCAACATTGGTTTCCCACAAGGGCGATGCTGCCACGGTCTCTCGGGATATTTCGACATCTGTAACTTTTTCTCTTTAGCAGGATTCAATATATTTTCCTAACTTACAAAAAGAATAAAAAAATGTGAAATTAAACAAATAATTCTTTTTTTTTTGTAAGTTAGGAAAATATATTGAATCCTGCTAAAGAGAAAAACTAACATATGTCGAAATATCCCGAGAGACCATGGCATCATCGCCTTGGTGGGAAACCAATGCTGCCACATGGTCATGGAGATTTCAACTGTCCATACAATTGTCAAAAACTGTAAAAAACAAAACTGTGATAAGCCTAGAATCTAGGATGCCACACAGGGTTGGGACCTAGTAAACTATACTGTCTGGAAACATAAAAAGAACCTTGACAAATCTGAGAAAGTTGGGATCATCTGACTGGGGTCGGGCCTCTGTTCTTTCTGTTGGTCTTATCCAGTGTCCTTACCTGGTATCCCTATGTTTGGGATGGTATGCCGAAGATCTCGAAGAAGAGACTCCAAATGCTCCTCGTGATGAACTCGACTGTCATCCCTGTTCAACAACTCTTTGATGGCAAACATAACATCCATGAATGAGCTCTGGATGAAATCTAGATAATTCTTCATCCCATCGCACTGAGAACAAGCAAGTGGGGGTTGAGTGGGTAGTGGAGCATCTGAGAACGAAGAGGGGGAGGCAGGAGAGGGGAGGAGGAAGAAAAGAGAGGGGCAGTTGGGCTGGGGGGAGTGGAGGGAGGAGGGGGATGGGGTGGAGGCTTGTGGAAGGGTGGTGGTTCTGGGATGAGCTTAGGAGCAAAATCGAGGGAATTTCCAAAGCTATTGAACCACCAGACTTTGCATGCAAACGAAGAGGACAAAAGAGGGAGTTATAAAGTGGTGGCACGGTCCGGAGATGAGGCACGAACAGGGTCAGGGGGGAGTGGAGGCACGGACCTGAGCTTGATGTAGGTTCTGAGGATCATGCCTGCCACGACCCCTCAAGCCTATGCCTCTTGCAGCATACCAAGCCACCCCACGCTTCGACTTACCTCGTTGACGAGGGCATTGAGACTATGATAAGGAGAGGAGGGGAGGGAGTGAACGAGAGGAGTTGGGGGAAGAGCTTGAAAGCTTGAAGTAGAGGAAAAATCTCGAACCAGAGACGAAGAGAAACATAGACTGCGAGGAGTGGGAGGCAGATAACACGAATGAGCCATGAGTTTCACCGTTGTAGGCCAAAAACCATTGAATTGGGGCAAATGATGGCATTGGTTAGGCGACCAACTGATCGCATTTACAATCCCTGGGAGTTGTAGCGCCATTACCATAAACTGCTTTGTGTGAAAATGAATGAGTGGGTACATCAATCGAAATGATAAATGCATGGAACAAATGTCTGGAGTGAGTGCAGACTGCGGTGGCGTGGTGCTGCGTGGGTTGTGACCAGGTGTCTGCCCATATTTCCATGGGAGGGATTTATGCTCTACACTGAGGAAATAAGCCTCTTGGAGGTTGAAGGTGCCCGTGTTGGAATGTCCCCATTTTAGGATGTCCTCCCCCCGTTGGTTGAAAATTCTCCTGGATATGAGCTTGTTGATCTGTGGTCTTGATGAAACCCCATCTGGGGGATGGTCCTTGCTGTAAGCTGTGTTTATGCATGCAACGAGGGGATGATTAGGACGAGAGGTAGGAAAACAACATAAGTCTCCTTTAAGTCTACCCCAAAGTTTGCCAACGTATCTGCCACTTGATTTGCGTTTCTTCGAACATGGGAGGGGAGAATTACCCATTGGGGTTGAAGAATTGACTTTATTTTGATCAACCTGTTCATAAGTCCTCAACTTGGAGAAATATTTTCCGGGTATGCGCCATTTAGGAGATGGGAGAGGAGGTTGATGATTATCTATGAATCTCGTTCTGCTATAAGGAAGTTTAGCCCTTAATCTTTGGCCGCTTGGATTCCTTTGAGTATTCTCCAAAGCTTAGCTGCATTGTTAGTGTTATGCCCCAAGTTCCCTTCTAAAATGTGGAGGATCTCTCCTTTTCTATTGTGAATGGTGGCCCCAAAATCTACAGGTCTCGGATTGCCCTTGAAGGCTCTATCAAAGTTTATTTTATGATAACCATCTTGCGAGGCTTCCCAATGAGAGGGTCTGATCGTAGTTGTGGGATCAGGGATTGAGGTTGTAAGAGAAGGGGTGAGGTAGAGTTGCCATGAATTGAGAATGATCTGCTCAGTTGATGGACAAGTCAAATCTTGATCCGTCCAAGGGTGTAAATTGATTATTTCATTTATGTTGGAAAAGATTTTGGAATAGACTTCTTGCCAGTTCAAAGAGGAGGAGTTGAAGATTTCGTGGTTCCTTTCTTTCTAGATCCACCAGAGAATAAAACTGGGTAGAATCTTCCAAATCCAATCGAGGATGGGTGAGTGAAATAGTGAATCTCACCATCCCTCAATTGTTTCCCTTATGCTGGATCAATTTCTATAAAAGGTTCTCATGATGTTGGTGCATTGATCCCAAAGTTGTGAACTAGAGGGACAAAGGTTGAGAAGGTGATTTTGTGTCTCCTCATTGCAACATAGAGGGCACTAAGGACCTGTAAAGTCTCTTTTTATTAAATTGTCCCAAGTAAGGATGCTTTTGTTCGTTGTTAACGAAAGAAAAGTGTTGATTTTGGGTCAGAGCTTTGCGCCCCAGATTTTATTCAAAACTACGTCTTTTGGGAGGGATTTATGCCTTGCACTAAGGAAATAAACCTCTTGTAGGTTGAAGGTGCCCGTGTTGGAATGTCCCCATCTTAGGATGTCCTCCCCTTGTTGGTTGAAATTCTCCTGGAGATGATCTTGTCGAGCAGTGGTTGAAGATTTACCTATGGGGGTGGTCATCTCTTCGTGGGTAGTTTTCCATTTGCGCGAGGTAACTTTGTTTTCTTTAGGAATCCATAAGTCTACTACAAGTAAGGATGCTTTTGTTCATCGTTAACAAAAGGAAAGTGTTGATTTTTGGATAGAGCTTTGTACCCCAGATTTTATTCAAAACTACGTCTTTTGGGAGGGATTTATGCCCCACACTGAGGAAATAAGCCTCTTGTAGGTTGAAGGTGCCCGTGTTGGAATGTCCCCATCTTAGGATGTCCTCCCCTTGTTGGTTGAAAATTGTCTTGGAGATGAGCTTGTCAAGCAGTGGTTGAAGATTTACCTCAGGGGGGATGTTCATCTCTTTGTGGGTAGTTTTCCATTTGCGCGAGGTAACTTTGTTTTCTTCAGGAATCTAGAAGTCTACTACTTTTTGGAGTCCCGTGCCTTCCGTTAAGGGAATAAAAGTACTCAAAGTGGGATCATTGTCCAGGGCCAAAAGTTGCTGCCAAAAGTCTCTCCAAAAAAGGGCCAAGGTCCCATCTTGAAGTTCCCATAAAACATGGTCTGTGATTATCCCCTTGTTTTGCTTGGCCGCATTCCAAATATTAAATTTATATTGTATTTATATTTGAATTTATATTGTATTGCAATTGGTTGTGTTAAGTTCCCAGAAAACATGGTCTGTGATTATCCCCTTGTTTTGCTTGGCCGCATTTCAAATATTAAATTTATATTGTATTGCAATTGGTTGTGTTATGGTGTGTTTGTGTATTTATGATGTATTTCAATTTTTGGTTATAAGATGGCGTGTTTGTGTATTTATGATGTATTGCAGTGTGTTGTGTTAATATTTATGGAAAATGAATTTTAAATTTAAATTTATATTGTATTGCAATGTGTTGTATTATGGTGTTTGTGTATTTATGATGTATTTTAATGTGTTGTGTTATGGTGTATTTATGTGTATATGAATATACACATGCACTTGTATTTTAAATTTTATAATATAATGCAAAATTTATCATAAATTTGTAATTTTTTTTTTTTTATATATTTGAATGTGATAGATATAAAACTGTGATTTTTTAAATATATAATATAATAATGAATTTTATTTTCAAATATGAATAAGATAAAAATAGATATGTTAATTTTATTTTATATATTTATTTAAAATAATTTGAAGAATACAAATAAATATATAATTTAGATAATAAAAACTAATAAAAAATGAGATGTATCATATTATTTGTGTGTATATGAATATACACATGAAATATTGTATATAATATATGTTGTATTTTAAATTTTATAATATAAGGCTAGTAAAAAACGAGATGTATCATATTATTTGTGTGTATATGAATATACACATGAAATATTGTATATAATATATGTTGTATTTTAAATTTTATAATATAAGGCTAATAAAAAACGAGATGTATCATATTATTTGTTTATTTGTGTGTATATGAATATACACATGCAATATTGTATATAATATATGTTGTATTTTAAATTTTATAATATAAAGTAAAATTCATTATAAATTTGTAATTTTTCTTATGTATTTGAATGTGATAGATATATAATTGTTTTTTTTTTTTAATTATATATAATATAATTAATGAATTTTATTTATATATATATATGAATAAGATAGAAAATAGATGTGATGAATATGTAAATTTTATTTTATATATTTATTTAAAATAATTTGGAGAATGAAAATAGATAAATAATTTAAATCATAAAAACAAATAAAAAATGAGATGCATCATATTTTGATTGATATTGTCATTTTGTAGCACTCCAACTCAACCACTAAGGTTAGATGCATTTGACATTTAAATTTAAAAAATTAAATTTAATGTTTATTAATAATGTATTTGTATTGATAATATAGTCTTTATATATCATGTATGTTTTATGTAACAAATCTGTTTTATTTATATCTCTATGATTGTGTTAGTTAAATACAATGTTAAATAAAAATAAATAAATAAAATTGAATATCTATGTATAATGTATATCAATTTTATGATGATGATGAATGTCACCTTATGAAGAAGAGATTACTCTAATTTCTTTAAAATTGTATTTCTATACTCAAAAGCATCGAGAGAAGTCTTTTTACAATGCTTAATTTTGTTGATAATTTTACTGACTTTAGTTCTTTCATAATTAAGTGTTTTTTTATACAATCAATAATTTGTCATGTGGTATGTACATACAATGTTTAATTTTGTGGTATGTGGTTGAATCAAAGCCCTTTGACTTTATACAATGTTTTACTAAAACTTCTATACAATGTTTAATTTTATTGTTTTTAGTTTTTTCATTATTAACCATCTTTTTATAGTGTATTATTAGGCCTTTGAACTTGTAGTGACACTAGAAAACTTAATTTTTAATATTCATTAAAACATGGAAGATACTTTATTGTCTAAACAACAATTAATTGATTGTCACTATTAAGAGAGGATCAATGAGCCTTGATTATATATATATATATATATATATATATATATATATCATAACACTAGGTAAATGTATCATTTGCGCCTTATATCAATGAGAGTAATAATCAATGTATTTGCTAATGTTACACAATGTGATGAAGACATTATGTATAAATAGAGACATATAAAAGATTCCACAATTATATAGGGGTAAGCTTCACTAACTAAATGAATTTATGTACATATCTTATTGTTGTCATTATATACCCCCGGATGTGGTGACATTTGGCCAGTAGTGGCAACTTGGCACTCATGCGACGTAGGGAGTTAATACCCCCAGCTGCCAACCTCACATCTAGCCTGCTTAACATGAATAGAATTCATGTTGCAGTGATGTTAGTGCGTTGGTATGCCAAGGGAAATTTAATGGATCTCCGTGCGAACCAGTTACAGAGCATTGGAGAAGGTATGAAACATTTGGTTGGTGTCACTTCTATCTTCATGGCGCTCCTCTCAGTGACTTCAATGGTTTTTCTATGAAGGTAAGATCTCACAAGAATTCTCCCATTCAACTTTTCTTTTGGATCTCATTCTCATTTAACATTCCAAGCCTCGTCGCGGGCACACTCTTCTCTGTCCAATGACTTCCATCCCACTACTGGTGACCATTTTCAGTCTATTCCTCACCTGTGCTGTGTCACTAGTTTTCTCTTCGCTAGATTAGAACCCTGGTTTGCCTCTTTGTCCCCTTCCCTGTTGTAACTCCGCCATGATGAGAGAGCGAGGTAGTCCCAAAAGAGTGTTGGATTATTACAACTTCATAGCTCGGCGCAATCGCCTAGACCCCTCACAACCCTATATTCCTCTTACCAACTCTCTTAGCCCCTCTTGCATCGAACATAATTGGCTTGAGATTCCTCAACCTCCTCTTAGTGTGTCGAATTCACCTCACCTCTTCGACACAATGCCTGATTTTGGGAGTTT
>ML784546.1:226674-239279 GCA_009831015.1 Picea engelmannii | reverse complement strand
TAAAAGGAAGGCAAGGGCCTCTACTCATCATTCATGTATGATCTTATTTTGATTTTTGGCTTCTAGCTAGTGAGCCCAATATTGGGGGTTTTGAGGGTTTTGACATAACAAACCCTAGAGGACGATTCGGTGGTGAAAGATTCTACTTATCTTGTCCCAAGCTTGGTCTCAGAGATGCAATACTCTCCCACACCATTCTAGTTCTAGATCTACTCAGTTGCAGGAGGATTCTACATCAGTTTCATGTGCAGATAGAGAGAGGGCGCACCAGTTGAGGGATTACAACAAGAGTGGCGCACCATCTTTGGAGAGAGATTTGTTGTAGGAGATTGGCAGGGCCGTTGAGGATTCTATCACTTGGGTTTTCATTGCAGGGCCTTGAACATCAGATCTAGTGCTTTCTGAGACAGTTTTATGGCTCAGATTATTTCTTGAGCAGTGGGGCAAATTGAAGAGAAGGAGAGTGTTTTTGAGATCCAGATCTAGTCTGTTTGGAGGGGTTACATTTCAGATCTGACCCTGAGAATTTACCTAGTGACTTGCAGTGTCCCAATCTATATTTCTGGAGAGTTTCAGAGCATTTGGAGGCCTCCTTCAGTAGGGTCGAATTATCTGAGGTTTCAGTCATCCAGTGGGGTGCACCATTCAGTGGGGGATTTCAGATCTACAAAGATTGAGAGGGATCTTGGAGATTCGGTCACCTGGGTTTTTCTTACCATCACCCGATCTATCAGTTGGCATATTTATTAGGGTGATTGGACACTTTTGGCAGCAGGGCCGAGTTATTGAGGGTTTCAGCCTTCTATTGGAGCGTGGCATTCTTCAGCTAGAGAGTTTGGCATTCATATATGCTTGTATTGATCTTCATTTCTTATTCAGCCTTTGGAGACATCTTTTGTATTAACAGGAGCATTTTGTAGCAGCTCTTATCTATTCTCTATCTTCTTGGCCATCTGTTAAGCATTCCAGATTGACATCTTCATGGTAGCAGGTTTCTCTATTTTATGAATAAAGAAGAATTGAGATGTTTTGGCTTGTCTGTCTTATTGCATATGGTTGAGGTATGTTCCATGGTTATCTCTTTATGTTATTTGCTGCATACACAGATATAAACACATCTAAAAGGTAGATCAACAAAGTGTTTGACGAAATACCACAACCAGTAAAAGTTTGAAAAGACACCAAAACAGTGATGATCCTTGCATAATGGCTTGGGATCATTACAGTGGTATCCGAGTTTAGATTCCTACCAACCAGTGGGGATTAGCAAAGTTACAATAAGATGGATATTCTTATGAGGATTGAGGAGTGTGAAAGGGAATATAAAACCATCAATAATTTCAAAGGGCTCATAACATTCCAATGGTTCCTATCCTATAAAAATCCTAGTTGGAGMAAAAAGAAGATTGCAGGTGGGCTCAAGGMAATTGAGGAAATTAGAGCAGCCTTTGGGTGGAATACCACRCCCACTAGGAGGGAAAAACAGAGAAACCCCACACCCAGTAGGAGCACGCAACGTTGCTACAGTTGCAAGGTGCCTTGGGAACCTAATCATAGGTGTAGGGGTAAGGGTAAGAAGCATATTGTTGAGGTACGAGAGGACAGTGATGATGAGGCATGTGAAGATGGATCGATTGAGGGTTATCTGGGGCAGTCCGATGATGATAATGACTCTTGCACATAGGCTAGTGATAGTGACTCTACCTCAGAGGATAGTGACGATGACTCTTGCATAGAGGCTAGTGGTGCTTGCATGCTTGAGGAGGATTCACCCTCACCCCTCTTAATTACAATATTGATATGAGTGAATGAAAAAATGTATCAAAACTAAAGAAAGAAGGTTTAACATTGCCATGTAACTTATATACTTTAACAAATAAAAATAAATGAGGGCATATGTGAAAGAAGGTTTAACATTGCCACATGTAACTTGTATATACTTTAACAAATAAAAATAAATGAGGCCATATATGCATATTCGATGTTGTTATTATTATTCAACCTTCTTTGACATATTTTATCTATTTATATTTCTCAATTTTTTGAGATAGTTAATGAGAAAGAAATCTCCAGAGTGATTTCAGACATGCATATAGGAAAATTGTAAATATATATTATGAATGGTGATAGTGTTTTGATTAATGAATGTTCAAACATCCGACAATGGAAAAAAAATGAAAAATTATTCTTATGCCAACTTCATTTTTAAGTTGTAATGGGATTACAACATTTGTTATACTTTTTCTAGAATACACTTGAATTACTATATTCACTTAACCAAATTTGTATTTACACTATGGTGACACTACAATATTTGTTACACCAGTTTTTTTTGTACACGGTAATAAAAGTGTAATATTTATATATTGTAATTAGATTGAAATATTTGTTATAACCATTTTTTTTTTGAAATTTGTTGTGAGTTTGCAAGAGTTATATTAGAGTGCAATGAAATTGTTACATTTGTTATATCAATTTCTTTTTTAGATTTTAATGAAGGTTTTAAACTTACTACAATATTAATGGTATTAGATGGCTAGTATAAATCGATAGGGTAAATTTCGGTTACACTTTAAATCCAAATGTCATCTCATCAAGTAATATGAAAAGTTATCACTTTGTGTGTGTCTTGTTACTATTCAAACTCTTATTAAATGAAAAGTCCTAATCTTCCTAGGAGAGTCTAGAAGCAACTACTAGACAAACCACCCATTGTCACCTCAGTGGCATTGCCTCTTGCTTTAATGCTAAGAAAAGGATTTCATAACCTAGGGGGGATTCCCTAAAGGTCAAACTCATTAAATTATGAAATGAGGAAATTCTATACTTGAAAGAGATAAAGAATGACTTGTAGTTGTTTCAAGAATAAACAAGCTCTTATGATGTAAATCAGGACAAATTTTCTTATTATAAGGTAATTATATTGAAAAACCAATGATTATGACACACAGGTCGATTGAACATGCTCAACATCTGATAACCATATAAATAACCAAGTGCCAACAATATTTCATCTGAAGCAATTACATTCAAAGATCAATGAAAACCCAAGAAATTAAATAAAATGTTAAGATTTCAACCATGAAATGAACCATGCTCCATTCTAAATTTATTATGTTGTTAACATGTCACCATTTTGAAGTGCTTCTTATCATTAAATATTGAGCTCAGATTAATGCCCTCGGAATGTAAAGGAACAATGCCACTTACAATGAAAATATTCACACAAATACCACCAGGATTATGAAGTGTAAATACTTTGTTTAGGGGCTTAGATGCTGATTGGACTGGATTAGGAAAGTTATCAAATAGTTTCGTGTGGATATGTCTATTTAGGATGTTCACAAATCGCTATTGAAAAATACATTAACCCATAAATTAGTCCACAACGTGTTGCAATTTCCAGGGTTATCGCAGAAGATAGAGGGGTAGAAATGAATAAGTAAACAACCATTTGCCAACAAATGAAGCAATGGTGATGTTGTATTAATGTTCACCAACCAGAGTTAAACCAACTTCAAGGTAATGTTATTTATTATGGACAGTTATAGTAGCAGTCATATAATGAAATGTGAGCAAATTTATGATGTCTAACCATGACTATTGTTCTAATAATTTAGAGCATGATGGTATATGAAGCAAACAATGAAGTTTCCATAGTATTATATCAAGGAAATCACAACTTCTATATCAAGGAAATCACAACTTCTAGTGTATACTCACAATAGTCAGAAAGGAATGTAGATATTAGTTTTCAAGGCACAATAATTGTGGAGCAAGCTTATAACCATGCAAGAGTGATCCAATTTAAAGAGAGTGGACAATTTTAACCACTGTTTTAAGCATACTTAACACATTTTTAGGTTGTGCAAAGAGTGTCCAATTATAATACTTCAAAATAGTGAGTATTATAGTGCTCTTAAAGGAATATAATGCATGTTAAATTCCAGAGCATGTGAATTAGATAACCATAACAAATATTACCCGAATGCTGATCCAAATAATCAAGATGTAGACAGGGTGTTCCAACACTGAAATATTTAGGCCGATAGGGGTTTCCTTATTGGAATTGATTGTTTAATCAATCTTTTAATTATAAATTCTAATTTTATGGTCAATAATTAAAGCTGTCGGCATACTCTTCTTCTTATACTCAAATCAATAAATCAAATTTAATGTTGATAATTTTTTGGCATTTTTAAGTGCATCCATTAACTTATTTACTTTTTCACATTTACTTTTTAAAATTAAAAAATTATTATCAATTACTATGAAACATAATTTAACAAATCCAAAAATAATTACTTCAGTTTTAACATTTACATATTCATTATTAATTTTTTACAAATCATTTTACTGTGTAACAAATCTCCCATACAACTACGGAATCACACATGTGGGCGGACGTTTATGAAAGTAAAGCTTGCACGTAGAAATTACGCCGATAGCTTGCATATGCGTCGTGTTGACAGCAAAATGAATTACTTAAAGAAATTTTTTATGCTAATTGTCATATATTTTATGACTGTGTTACATAATAATGATAACAAGTGTACACAAGATATATACACTTAATTATGAATTTTTTAAAAGATATTAGTGCTCTCAAACACATTTAAAAAAATAAATATTATATTAATAAAAATAATAATTTAATATAATATAATAAACATTATTATCACAGCAATATCTTTCTATATATATTAATGTAATGTATTAATGTATTATCACATTAATAATTATTATTAATGTGGTAATTAAGTGGATAGGTTAATATAATATAGTAAGCATTATTATCACAACAATATTTTTTTAAAGCCTTCTACATTAATATAATGTATTAATATATTATCACATTATTATTAATGTACTAATTAAGAGGTTTAGGACTAGGGTTATTGTATTAGTAATAATGTTTTATTAATATTTAATAATAACGTATTAATGTTGTATTACATAATGTAGTGATGTATTACTATATTTATGTAATAATGTTTTATTGATGTATTAATAGTTAAGGTATTAATAATAATTAGTGATAAGGGACAAATTTTATTTGGATATTAATAATGTATTAATAGTTAAAGTTAATAATAGTTAGTGACAAAGAAAAAACTTTGTTAGAGTATTAATAATGTATTAATAGTTAGGGTCTTTATAGTTAATGTTTAGTGTATTAATAGTTAATATTTAGGGTAATAATATTTAATGTACTAATATTTATGGTGTTAATAATGTATTAATAGATAGTGACAAAGGAAAAAAATTGGATTATTTTGTAAAAATTTGGCCAAAACTTCCTTTATGTAATGTGTCGAACACAAACCAACCTTGTCATGTCATGAACATAACTTGACATTGCAATCTGACGAACAAAACCGGATGGTGCAACATGACGAACATAGTAATGTTGCAATTTGATGAAGGTAGTAGCGTTACAATCTGACAAACATAACAATGTCGTAATGTGTCAAACATTGCCCTGTTGTCTCTATGTGACGAACATATCCCCACCATCGTTATGTCACAAACATAATCATATTTTCGCAATGTGATGAACATAGCCTCATCATCACAATGTTATGCAAATATCCCATCTTCATAATGTGAAAAACATTTCCAAATGTCGCTATGTGATAAACATAATCCAATGTCGCAATGTGATGTACTCAACCCAATGTCGCAATGTGACATTCAATCCCAACATTGCAATCATAGGACCATTTCATGATGTCACAATGTGATGAACATAACTTAAAGTGAGAATGTAACGATTTAATGTGTCAAATAAAAACCCTACGTCACAATGTGATGACCATAACCTTACGATGTCATGTGATGAACAAATCCTCATATCACAATCTAATGAACAAAACCTAATCAACATTGCAAT
Source organism: Picea engelmannii (assembly GCA_009831015.1). Lineage (NCBI taxonomy): Eukaryota > Viridiplantae > Streptophyta > Pinopsida > Pinales > Pinaceae > Picea > Picea engelmannii. The sequence goes on along the minus strand of ML784546.1, from coordinate 233,386 downwards.
GCAATAGGGGCATAGTAAACCATGGTTAAGCATAATCATAGCCACATGGAATTCGAAGGTCAGCCATGGGCATGGTTGCCCATAATCAACCCTAGCCATCCATAGTTAACTATGAGCAACGTTACTAAACTTTGGTCCATGTCAAGCTCAATCGTGGTTAACCATAATCAACCATGGAAAACCATAGACAACCACGGGTAATGTCAACTATATTAAACCATACTCTTGATCATGGTCAATAATATCCAACCATATTTATTAAGGTAATTTTCAACCTTATGTGATGAATATAACCCGATGTTGTAGTCTGCCAAACAAAATTGGACGTTGCAACATGACATAGTAATGTTGCAATGTCATGAACATAATATCATGAAAATCTAGGTAATGTTTCAATGTGTTGAACATATCCTTTCCATCACAACACGATGAATGTAGACTTGTTTCCGTAATGTGACGAACATAAGCATATTTTTCGCAATGTGATGAAGACATCCTTGTCGTCGCAATGTGATGAACATATCCTCATCGTCACAATATGACACAAATATTGTGTCACTGTTATGTGTCAAACATTTCCAAATGCCAGTATGTGACAAACATAACCCATTGTCGCAATGTAATGTACACAACCCTCACTAGCCATAGTCAACCATGAGAAACCTTACAAAACTTTGGTCCACATCAATCTCAACCATGGTTAACCATCGTCAACAATGGAAAACCTTAGACAACCATGTGCAAGGTCAACTATATTAAACCATACTCTTGATCTTCGTCAACAAAAGTCAACCAAAGTTAAGTTAATGGTCAACCTTATGTGATGAACATAACCCGATGTTGCAATCTGACAAACAAAATCGGATGTTGCAACATGATGAACATAGTAATGTTGTAATGTGATGAACATAGTAGTGTCACAATCTGGGTAATGTAGCAATGTGTCAAACATATCCTTGTCATTGAAATGTGATGAACATAGACCCATCATTGTAATGTGAAGAGCATAAGCATATTGTCGCAATGTGTCAAACATAGCCTTATCGTCGCAATGTGATGAACATAGCATTATCATCGCAATGGGATGAAGAAAGCCCTGTGGTTGCAATGTGATGACCATAACCTTACGATGTCATGTGACGACTAAATCCTCATATCACAATCTAACGAACAAAACCTAATCAACATTGCAATGCAATAGGGGCATAGTAAACCATGGTTGAGCATAATCAACATGGTTGAGCATAATGAGAGCCACATCGTGTTTGAAGGTCAGCCATGGGAATGGTCACCCATAGTCAACCCTGACCATCCATAGTCAACCATGAGTAACGTTACTAAACTTTGGTCCATGTCAAGCTCAACCGTGGTCAACCATAGTCAACCATGGAAAACCATAGACAACCACGTGAAAGGTCAACTATATTAAACTATACTCTTGATCATGGTCAACAATATCCAACCATAGTTATTAAGGTAATTTTCAACCTTGCGTGATGAATATAACTCGATGTTATAGTCTGACAAACAAAATTGGACGTTGCAACATGACAAATATAGTAATGTTTCAATGTCATGAACATAATATCATGACAATCTAAGTAATTTTGCAATGTGTCGAACATATCCTTTCCATCACAACATGATGAATGTAGACTCATCACCGTAATATGACGAACATAAGCATATTGTCACAATGTAAATCAAGATATCCTTGTCGTCGCAATGTGACAAATGTAACCTTGTCGACGCAATATGATGACCATAGCCTCATCATCACAATATGACACAAATATCGTGTCACCGTTATGTGTCAAAAATTTCCAAATGCCACTATGTGACGAATATAACCCATTGTCGCAATGTAATGTACACAACCCTCGCTAGCCATAGTCAACCATGAGAAACCTTACTAAAATTTGGTCCACATCAAGCTCAACCATGGTTAACCATTGTCAACCATGTAAAACCATAGGCAACCATGTGCAAGGTCAACTATATTAAACCATACTCTTGATCTTCATCAACAAAAGTCAACCATAGTTAAGTTAATGGTCAACCTTATGTGATGAATATAATGTAATATTGCAATCTGACAAAAAAAATCGAACGTTGCAACATGACAAACATAGTAATGTTGCAATGTTATGAACATAGTAGTGTCACAATCTAGGTAATGTAGCAATGTGTCAAACATATCCTTGTCATCGAAATGTTATGAACATATACCCCTCGTTGTAATGTGAAGAACATAAGCATATTGTCGCAATGTGTCAAATATAGTCTTATCATTGCAATGTGACGAACATAGCATTATCATTGCAATGGGATGAACAAAGCCCTCTGGTTGCAATGTGATGACATTAATGGATGTCTCAATGTGATGAACATAGCCCCGTCGTCGCAATGTGAAGAACATATCCTCTCTTTGCAATGCAATGCACATATCCTAAAATCGCATTGTGACAAAAATTCCCAAATGTTGCAATGGGACGGGCATAAGCCATGGTCGCAATGTAATGTACACAACCTAGTGTGGGAATGTGAAAAACATATACCAACATTGTAATGATATGAGCATTGCCTCATGTTGCAATGTGACAAACATATCCCACTGTGACACTATCACAACCATATTCCAATGCCATAATGTCACAAGCAAAAACCATTCATCGAAATTTTATGACCATAACCTTACGATTTGATGTGATGAACAAAATCCTATGTCACAATGTGACCAACATAACCTGATGTCATAATGTGACAACCAAAACATGATGAGCATTGCAATGCAGTAGTGCCATAGTAAACTATGGCTAAACACAATCAACATGGTCCACCATAATCAGATCCACATGGTCAACGAAGGTAAATCATGGCATGGTCGACCATTAAAAACCTTGGTCAACCATGGTCATGGTGAACCACTGTCAACCATAGTCAACCTTCCCTTCCCAAAGTCAACTAAGGTCTAGCAAAGTTAACCATGATCATGGTAAACCATGGTCATTGTCAACTAATGTAATAATGTATTAATACTTTAATAATGTATTAGTAATGTATTTCTACTTTAAAAATATATTTATTAAAGTATTATTACTTTAATAATGTATTAATTACTTTAGCAATGTATTAATTAATTAATACATTACATTATTAATGTATCAATTAATTAATACATTATATTATACATTAATGTAAATTAATACTTTAATTTATACATTACATTTATGTATTAATGCTTTAGTAATGTATTGTTACTTTATTCATGTATTATTTTATTAGTGTTTTAATGTCATTGATAGTCATGAACATAAGAAACCATGATATATTTATTAAGGTATTAATATATTAATAATGTATTTATTAATATATTAATACTTTAATAGTCTATTATTTTAATCTATTACTTTATTACGTTTTCTCTATTATTCCCTCCACCCACACTCTTATATATGAGGGTGGTGGGGATGAGGGAAATAATAGAGAAAACATATTATGGGGGGAATATTAGAGAAAACATAATATGTTTTCTCTAATATTAGCTTCCACCCCACCCTCATTGAGACCTTAACAATTTAGTAATATATTAATTAATACTTTACATCATTAATGTAGTAATACTTTAATATATTACATTATAGTGTATATTAATGTTTTAATGTCATTTATAGTCACGACCATAAGAAATGATGATGTATTTAGTTATGTATTAATACCTTAATGATGTATTTATTAATGTATTATTACTTTAATAATATATTATTAATGTGTTTTTTATTAGTGTTATTTTATTAGTCTATTCATACTTTATCAATCTATTAATTACTAAGTATTAATATATTAATGTAATTAATACATTACAATATTAATGTATTAATAATTTAATCTTATACATTATTAATACTTCAATTTATACATTGCATTAGAGGAATATAATAATGTATTCTTATTGTATTAATAATTTAATAATGTTTTACTAAATACATTAAAGTTAATGTATTTCTACTTTATTAATGTATTAATATATAAATTAATTAATACATTACATTATTAATTCGTTACTTTATACACTAATGTAAATTAATACATAATTTTTTTTTTGTAACTAGGGGAATCAGTAGCAACGATAGCTCTGGATAAATCGGGGTGCGAATCGAGCTTAAGACCTCCTTTATATATTTCCTTCCATTTACGTCGCACTTGTCAATCGGTCTACACCCCTGCGGACAAATGTAAATTAATACATTAATGTACTATTACTTTAATAATATATTATTGATGTGTTTTTTTATTAGTGTATTCATACTTTGACAATCTATTAATTACTAAGTATTAATATATTAATGTAATTAATACATTAAAATATTAATGTATTAATAATTTAATGTTACATTATACATTAATGTATTAATACTTTAATTTATACATTGCATTAGAGGAATATAATAATGTATTGTTATTGTATTAATACTTTAATAATGTTTTACTAAATACATTAAAGTTAATGTAGTTCCACTTTATCAATGTATTAATATATAAATTAGTTACTACATTACATTATTAATTCATTACTTTATACACTAATGTAAATTTATACATTACATTAATACATTAATGTATCATTACATCATTAATATATCAATCAATTAATGTGTATACTTTAATGCATTATTATTATATACTTTAATGCATTTATTAATAGAAATACATTAAATGTATGCATTAATTAATGTACTTATTGTATTATTAATGCATTACTTTATTACTTTTATTACTGTATTAATAATTTAGAAATGTATTAATGTAATAATTAATTAGTACATTACATTATTATTATATTAATCAATTAATAGGTTAAATTGTACACTAATGTAAATCAATACTTCAATTTATACATTAATATAATACATTAATGTATTACATTATTATTGTATATTACATTAATGTAATACTTAATTGATATATTAATGGTCATCTCGTGAGGGCATGTCGTTCGTCAACTAGCAACAACCACTTTATAAAAGTGGTTGATATATGCCAATCCACATCATTAATTTGGAATAGTGAAAAATGACGTCGATTGGCATATATCAACCACTTTTCTAAAGTGGTTGTTGCTAGTTAACGAGTTAAATGAACATCAAGAGCATCAAAGCTATTAACAAATCATTGTTAACTATGTTGAAGAGATGGAATATCCAATTGTGTTATGCATTTATATGTTCACATAATTGTTTGAAGATAACATTTAAGCTACAAAAATACACGATGAGTCATTTTAAATCTGAACAATGAGGTTACAATATTAAGTGTTCGAATGCAAGTGGTTTTGGCTTAATGAATGAACGTTGCTTGGAATGAACCGTTTAGAGTGTGAGGACCATGAATTAAGAGTGTTGCTATTAGGATTTAGCAAAGAACATGAATTTGTAGTAAAATAGTGTTGAAAAATACCTCAGAACAATGATGAAATGAGTGTGATATTGGCTTCATAAATCAAGGCACTACATTATTTATTGCATCAATTAAATTAAGGATGTTCTTTAGATGTTAAATCTGTGAAGAAGTTGCAAGAACACTGAAATTTAGGCCATTCAAAAACATTTCAAGTGCTTATGCGAGTGAAAGAGTGCGTTACCAAACATAAAACCCTAAACGTTAAGCAAATTTAGATGTCAAATATGTAGGTCGTTTCACTCGAGAATGAGCTTGCATCCAAACAATGTGAAGTGTGTTTATTGCCTTCAAAGGAATCATGAGGAAATCAAACATCACAAGCATATTGCTCAATGATATTCACCATTATTGCCTTAAGCTAGGGAATCTTCTCAATTTTGTAGAAATCATTTTTTTTAAGAGATGACATCAAACACATTCAGTAGTTCGTTCAAGCAGAGGCAGACCTTCAAACCCTCATAATTCAAAACCTTAGGGAACAAACTCAGGTTATAAGAAAAACTTGAAACGGTTCCTGAGGCATCAATCATTTACTTAGATATTATGATCATGAATGAAACATATGATTTTGATCTAGATCACTTCAAACCATTTATCCAGTAAAATAAAATCTAGTTCAGTTTATCAAGTGTTTTCAGCATTTGGACATAAACACATTTGAAGATTTGATCATGTCCATCAAAGTTTATAAACCTGTTAGATCCATTTTAAACCATCTGAAGGAAAGCTCAAGCATTTGACTCTAACACATGTGCAATACTAGATCTAGCTTTTAGCGCAAGACTTGAAAAGAAAACAACTCAGACCTAATGACATAACTATATGTATATATGAGGAAAAACAAATAAGGGTTACAATAAACACAATAAATGATGGAACCTGATACAATAGAAACTCCAACTGAGTTGATACACAATCTTTATCAAGCAGATGCGCCCCTGGATGGTGCGCCCCTCATGAAAACTGCCAGAACCACTGTAAATGCTCCAGAAATCAACTATGATGCTAGAATGGAAAACCCCTCCACAGGAATGAAGCTCCTGCTGCTGTCCTCACTCTGCAACTGACCTCACTGAAATCTGATGGCTAGATATGCTACCAGGAAGGAGTAAGCCTGCCAAGACCATGCACCCTCCTCAAATGTAGAATAGCTCCAGTAAATAATGGAAGCAAGCTGCTCCAAGTCTCCCACAGGGAAAGCTAGCGGCCTCCTCCTCAAAACCTCATGCAACTGACCTCATCTCCATAGCTA
>ML784546.1:200205-217560 GCA_009831015.1 Picea engelmannii | reverse complement strand
ACCTAGTCACCAAGAAATTTCTGGTGAGTAGGGATGTCAAATTCCTTGAGAACAAATCATGGAATGACCAAGAAAACGAGACAATGAATAATCAAAATCCATTGTAGTAGATTGATGAACAACAAAAATTTTAGAACAACAAGCAAATCAACCATAATTGCCAAGGTTACAAGTACAAAGACAACGAGGACATTCTTGATCTGGATTTCTGAATGGAAAGAAACAAAATATAGATATATAACAAAAACACAGAGATACAATGAAACTTGAATTCTATTAATAAATGGAATACAATGAAACTGTAAAAATGCAGACTGAAACAAACTTGCTCGAATGGTGGCAGCGTATCTCTTAGAACAGATGTGGCGGATACACACATTTGCAAGAAGTTGTTTACAATGCGGCTCCAAATGTAACATCCCTAGCCACTGACCCTTTCCGGGTAACGTTACCCAAAAAAACTTAACCTCGCCTTTAATGCTCTGATACCAATTTGTAACGTCCCTGACCACCGACCCCTGTCGGGTAATGATACCCAAACAACCTTAACCTTGCCTTTACTCCTCAGATACCGTTTCTGTGACATTCCCGACCTTAAACAATAGGCCAGGCCATGCCACCGAGTAACTTTGTGGAAATAATCACATATAAAACTTAACCAGAAGATAGAGATAACATATGGTATTCACACTTATAAATATATATCTATCTAATGCAATTAAACACATGTCAATAGTCTGCTCATGCACATGTTCATGCAGAAGAAACATTTAACACATACATGAAACACACACACACACACACACACACACACACACACACACACACATATATACATGCATTACTCATTAATTATAATGCAAATTCAAATACACAGCATACAACAAACACAAAATTGGTACGTATCTTTTAATAGATGAGCACTAACTATGTGCAGACCTTCCATGGAACTCTCAGTCTTAGACCATGCTGCTCATCACGCTCAGCAGTGGGTCACCCCCGAGCTGGGACTAAAATCCACCGGGTAAGAGAACTCTAGGCTTGGCAATGACAACAAAGAAGTTGCACAGAAGAACGAGAAGGATATTTTATCCCAGGAGCCACTTACGCCCACAAACCATAGACCCTCATTCCCCACATGCCTGCTCCACCCTAGGAGGGTACACCTTCACTAATACAAGTCCATCGACTACTACAACTCCCTTACCTTGGGATTTAGCAAGAGACTGGACCAGAAGTCTCAGAGTATTGTAGCTGCTACGTGACTCCCTTCTAGGAGAACTCACTTCCCAACAAACTCTCTCACCTGGGAGAGTTTCTCATAGGATTGACAACTTGCTTCTTCAATTCATCTCCTAAGCAACAAGCAACAACATTCAGCTACACACAGGTGATGACAACAACATAAAACATGTATGGACAACGAAAATGGAAACAACCAAATGGTAAGACACAACAAGGCTCACGAGAATATAGTTGCGTCAGGCTTCACATGAGACACACAGGATAACTCAAGTACGCCTGCAAGATTCCAAAGGGGCGTACTAGATACAAAGGTGATGATGATGGAGAACTGGTTCAATGCGTGAATCCCTGGTCAATCGAGAAGGTGACAGACTTCCAGAGAATCGTAAGGGTCGTGAGGAAACTCAAAACTAGTCCAGACGCAAGGATGGAAAAAACACCAGAGCGGGAAGTGAACCCCCAATGAGATTTCTTTCCCCGCTATAAACTGCATGCACCCAGGTTGACACATGTCTTCCTGAAGCAGCATGCGTTCCACTTAGCACTCGTTCCCTTTTTCCTAGGACCTTAGGAGAACACGGCTCATGCCAACCATAGCCTTTGGGAAATAATAATAAAATATTATTCCCTTAGAGGTAAGCCCTCTAGCTTAGCCCCTAGGCCTATACATTTAGCCCCCTCCCATACCCTACCTAGTGGTGCTTAGACCCCCATAACTCTTCTTCGTGGTCGGTCTACACGTAGCAGTATAATTTTATTAATGATGCAAGTATCTACATATACAAAATCAGGCTCATTGGCCTTAGCATCTGGCTCACCAGCCTAATAAACACATAAGTCTCTTAACTTATAACCACTCAAATCACCAACCTATAAAAATAATTAAAATTCAGTAGGGGCTTGACCTTGGGGTGTTACAATCTCCTCCCTTTATTTTTGCACTGTCCTCAATGCAACTTATTTGCACAACAACAACAAGATTTCCAAAATCTTAAAAAAGATGCGGGTACTTTGCTCGCATAACATCTTCATGCTCCCATGTTGCTTCCTCAGGACCGTACCAGGTCCACTGGACTTTTACAATTCCTATGGATCGATTCTAGAGCTTCTTGCTTATCCGGTCCAGTATACGCACCAGATGCAACTGCAAGACGCCTTCTTACTCCACCTGAATCACATTCCAATCAATAACATGATTGACATCAAGTATATATTTCTTAAGCAATGAAACATGAAACACATTATGTACAGTCATGGATGCAGGAAATGCAAGCATATATACAATTGGTCGAATCCTTTTTAGGATTTCAAATGAACCACAATATCTGGTTGCCAACTTGGAACAGTTTCCCAGCTTCAAGGAACTTTTGTTGGCTTTCACTTTCAAGAAAACATGATCACCCACTTTAAACTCCCTGTGGGTTCTGTTCTTATCAACATAACTTTTCTACCTGTCTTGGGCATCCTTCAAATTCTTCTTAATCTTCAACATTTTCTCTTCCATTTCCTTGAGAAACTCTAGCCCAACCACTTCCCTATCAACTGGGTTATCCCAACTTACCGGGGTGTTGCACTTTCTGCCATAAAGTGCTTCAAACAAGCTCATCTTTAGTGATGCTTAATATCCATTGTTGTAGGAAAATTCTACCAAGTGTAGGTATTCTTCCCATTTAGATGGTTTGTCCATCACATACATACTTAGTGTGTCTTCTATCATTGGTTCACACTTTCTATTTTCCCATCAGACTCAGGATGATAGGTTGTGCTGAAGTTCAGATTCGTTCTGAACCCTTTAAATAACCCTTTCCATAACTTTGGGGTGAATTTCAGGTCTTTGTCAGACACAATTGTATTGGGAATACTGTGCAATCATGATACTTCCTTCATATAGATATCAACAACATTAGCTTCCTTGTGAGTAGTTTTCAATGGAATAAAATGGGCAACTTTTGTAAGCTTATCCACCACCACCATGATGGAATCATGTTGCTTTCCGGTTCTGGGCAATCCTGTGATGAAATCCATTGTCACCACTTCCCACTTCCACTCAGGGATGGGAAATGGTTGTAGCAACCCAGCTGGGTGCCTATGCTCAATCTTTACCCTTTGACATTCTAAGCATTTAGCTATGTACTCTACAATTTCCTTCTTCATGCTTGGCCAAAAGTAATGGCTCTTGACTACATCCACTGTTTTCTGATATTCAGGGTTCCCAACATAAGGCACATTATGCATTTCTTTCAAGATCACAATTCTCAACTCCTGGGAATTAGGTACATAAATTCTATTTTTGTATAAGAGTGTTCCATCATCTTCCAATTTATAACCTTCCACTTTTTGTAGCATCTTACCTTGTTGTAGCTTTGCCACCAATTCCATGTACTGCAAATATGCATTTGCATCTTTCGAAATTATGCCTTTAATATCATTTTGATACACTCTAATGGCTGTAGTAGGTAGTTCATGCACTCTTCTGTTGAGTGCATCAACCACTTTGTTCTCCTTTCCTTTGATATGCTTGATATCAAACTCGTACTCACAAAGGAATTCCAACCATATACTCTGCCTAGAATTCAAGGTTGGATGATCAAACAAATAATTTAGACCGTTATGGTCTGTCCTCAGTTCAAACCTCCTTCCCATGAGCTAGTGCCTCCATTTATTCAGGGCATGGACTATGGATGCTAACTCCAAATCATGAGTTGCATAGTTATTTTCATGATCCTTCATCTTTCTAGATTCATAACATACCACAAACCCATTTTGACTGAGGACTCCTCCCAGTCCTTCTTTGCATGCATCTGTACACACTACAAAATCGTCATTTGAATTTGTAATCCTCAGGATTGGAGCACTGGTTAACAACTGCTTCAATTACTGGAAGCTTCTCTTACATTCTTTTATCCATTGAAATTTCTTCTCCTTCATTTGCAAGGACGTGATGGGGTGAGCTATCCTTGCAAACCCTGCAATGAACATTCTGTAATATCCAACTAGACCCATAAAGGATCTGACTTCTGTCACATTCTTCGATGCTGACCATTCTATGATGGCTTCTATCTTCTTTGGATCCACTGCTATCCCTTCCTCTAAAATGATATGTCCCAAACAATGGATCAGATTTTGATAAAATGAGAACTTGCTCAATTTGACATACAGTTGGTGCTCTCTTAACACCTGCAACAACATCCTCAAATAATGCTTATGCTCTTCTTCCGACTTGGAATAGACAGGGATGCCATCTAGAAAGACAATGAAAATCTTGTCCAAATATTCCCTGAAAACGCCATTCATTAAGCACATAAAAACAACAGGTGCATTTGATAACCCAAATGGCACCACTGTGAACTCATAATGACCATACCTTGTTCTGAAGGAGGTCTTGCTAATGTCTTCCTCTTTAATCCTTACTTGATGGTACCTTGACCCGAGATCCATTTTTGAAAATATCTTGGCATCCTTCAACTGATCAAAGAGATCATCGATCCTTGGAAAATGATACTAGTTCTTAATAGTCACTTTGTTCAACTGTCTGAAATTGATGCACAATATCAATGTACCATCTTTCTTCTTCACGAACAAGACCGGGGCACCCCAAGGTGACACACTTGGGTGTATATACCCCTTCTTCAGAAGTTCTTCAAGCTGCAATTGCAGTTCTTTCAATTCTGGCATACTCATTATGTAAGGAGTTTTTGACACTGGAGCTGCTCAAGGCATTAGGTTTATAGAGAAATCAATATCTCTCTTCGGGGGTAGTCTGGGTACTTCTTGGAATACATTTTCAAAATCTTTTAATATTGCATGGTATTCAATATTTGACACCTTATCCTTAGGTGCTTCTTCCATATGAGCTGCAAATATTTGGAAACCCTTCCTATAACACTTCTTCATCTGCATTGCTGAGATTTCTCTGAAAGTAACCGCCCTTGGGATTCCTTGTACTTTCCTTAGGTTTCCTTCCTCATCTTGGCAAGTGAATGCCTTGTTACGACAGTCTAATATGGCATGGTGTTGGTCCAACCAATCCATCCCAATTAGAGAGTCATGGGAACCTAAAGGTAATATGTTCAATTCAACCCTTGTGCTCAGTCCGTTCATGCCCACTGGACATGACTTAACCAAATCAACAACCTTTCTCTTGGCTCCTGTAGTCAACTTCACTAACCAAGATTTTTCATGCTATCTTCTTGGAAAATGAAAACTTTCCACCATTCTAGGATCTATATAACTATGATTAGCTCTTGAATCAATTAAAATAGTAATGGTTTGGTTGTTGATCATACCTTCCACTTCAATCATATGTGACTGATATTCTGTTTTCTTGTTGTCCAGGGCTATGTAGATCCTTGGTACACTTCTTCCCATGTCCTCCATTATTTATTCCTATTGAAAATTATGGATAAATCTCACTTTTTCATTTCTGTGGGGGCAATATCTGTACCTATGATTTTCTTTACAACCCCAACATTTCATAGGTGGCTGTCTTGGAATTTTCCCACCTACTTCAGCCTTCTGGTGTAGGCGTGCTCGAAAGAACGTCCGCTCACAGGATCTTTATTTCCCTACGGCCCGAAGAACTCTTAATTAGCTCTTCTATTCCCTATCGGGATATCTGCACCCACAAAATTGTCTCTCGGGATCTCCCTTTTTACTTATCGGGAGATCGGACTTCGCGGAATCGCGAGGTCAATGGTCGAGCGTTGGTTCCACGAATCCCCGATACCTGATATAAGTCAACGCTGACCCTTCCCTTCTCCTGTCGGGACTTCTCCTATCGTGGTTTCGGCACTCGTGATGTCGAGAAACTCGGTTCTTCGACTCCCGAGTCCCGATACGCCGAACCTCCAATGCACTCGCGAGTTGACCTTTTAACAGTCCCTTTACTCCATCGACATTTCAGAGTTTGCAAGATCGTGAATCCTAATGCCTATATTTCAAGGCTTATCCTTCCCCGAATTTCGAAAGGATGTGCCACCTGTCCACCTACCGATGCCTGTGGCCCCACACTGTTCCTTTGGCCTGTCGGGATATCGCGTTTCACGATTCCAAATTGCAAGAGTATCTTGTCCTCGAGACCTCCGATACGCCGAACCCTAACTTCATCAGGTATTCCGACACGCGTCCTAAATGATGGACGGTTCAGATCGAACCTTGGACTTCGCCAAGCACAAAGTCAAACCATTCACCTATATGAACCCCGATGACCGAATCCCTGGTTGAGTGATCACACGACACGTGTCCTTCTTGAGATCCACGGCTATGATCCCCTCGCTATTTTGGAACTCAAAAGGTCTCGGGCTCTTGACTTCTGAACCTCCGATATACCGATGACTCCTGGTTCCTGCCACCTGTCCCAACAGATGGACGGCTCTGAGATCGTCGAGATTTTCACGATGGATTTGCCGATCTCTGGTCCACGGGATCCCCGATTTCCCGAACTCCGACGCTTCAATATCCCGATGCTTCTCGGGGCTTCCACTCTGCTCACGAGGATTTTAAACCCTGCGCAACTCCTGTCAAACGGACGGTTGACGGGTAACTGTTTGATGATCCAACGGCTCACGATCCCTAGGGCTTGAGCTCCGGATGCAGCCGTAACCTCCCCACTTCTTTACCAGATCGGACGGCTGGTGGGATTTCGCAAATCCTCTCCACAAGATCCTAACTGTCTATCTTCTCCTCCTCGATACGTTCACGAAGTGAACCAAGGACTCCTTCCTGGACTTAATCACCCGTGACACAAAACTCCGTCACCTTGAGTCACTCGATACGCTCCAACTCCTTATGCTACCTTCAATAGCTTCAAAGGATTTATCCCTCCTGAGCTTTCTCATGACTCTAAGTCTTAGAGAAGATTCTTGTGCGCACTCCTTGCGGCAATTCTCAGACACTTCCAAGTGCTGAATACCTTCGACTCTGCGCACTCATGCAGCAACAGTCTCTCACACCTTACTCAGGTTCGCAACCCTGAGACTTTTCTTCGCCTGCGCACTCCTTGCACGACTCCTGTGCCCAACTGCACTTCTGCGGAGATGAGAACAAATGCTACCTATCTGAACCCTCTGTCAACGCACTCCTTGCAAGAATTCTTGCTTAGATAGAGAAACAATTGAAACTCATTCCCTCTTCCTTTCAGACTTCACTTAGAACATGAAATAATATACACAGCATATCAAAGCAAATGTATAACAGGAAGCAACCATTCATGAGCATAATATCAATACACAGAGAACAACACAAACCATGAATTTGAATCAAATCTTTTTATTAATCCAAATGTCTGTACATGGATGTTCTTACACAGTTCTCTGCTTCTCTCCTGTGTTCTTCATACACAAATTCTCATAATAATGTTACAATACACAATGGGGGTGTCTATATCCCGTTTCTCTCTTGCGCTCTCAAACAGTCTAATCTAGAATTTAATTTCTATCTACTTGCATTAACTATCTTAAATGCCTCCTACCTACAAAGGATGAGAGCGAGTTGCTCAAGGTCCGATTACATCACACAAGTGTGCTTCATTAAATTGTTACATTTTATGTTTGCGCAACAATCCCAAGGTAAATTTCAAAATTCATGCTGGCGCTTGCCCAGCTGTCTCTTGCCTTCCGTGCTGGCTCGCTTGACGTGGGAGATGCTCCTGCATCACCTTCCCAAGCTCTTTAAAACTCGGCTATCCTTGAGGGCTATTCCTGAAAAATGGTGGTTTGTTTCCCTTTTACCTCTGCTCCCTCTTAAACTTCTTCTTGTCTTCCCAAGATTTTTGGAAAGTAGGATTTTCTTTTTGCTGATCATATAAGCATTTTTTTCTCCTTATAGTTTCTTCCATAGTTTTTGGGTCATCATTCTGGATCTTGTCACTGATGGAAGATGGTTGCCCACTCAGATACCTTTGAATCTTAACTGTCTCATCCTTGATGAAAGGGACATATTTCAACAACTCCAAGAATCTTCATTCATACTCATCAATGGACATACTTCCTAGCTTGAGCTCGAAGAAATCTTTCATTTTCTTGTCATAATAACTCTTAGTTAAGTACTTATTTTCAAAATGTCTCTTGAATTCCCTCCATGTAACATTCTTCTCTCTGACATGTTGTACTTGCACAAGATGATCCCACCATATGGATGCCTTTCCTTTAAGTTGGTAAATGACAATTCTTTCCTTTGCATGAGAAGAATAATTATGTAGTTGGAAATATTTCCTCATGCCCAACAATCATGTCTCATCATCTTCATATTTCTTGTGTTCTTCGTAAAAAATAGGAGGCTTGATTTTATTCATTTCACCCTTCAGTTCATCCACTTCCAATTTCCTATGCTTTTTGGTAGGAGATGGACTTGAACTGTTGTGTGCTCTCTTATTGGAATGTTCCAGGGAGTGACGATGGTGCCTGCTAACGATTCTTGATCTTCCTTTATTATCAGGGGTCCCGTGATTCCCTGTTTTGCGTGACCCACTCTCCTTATCCAACTTCTTTTCGATTCTTTCCAGGCTCCGCATCAACTTTATGTTGAATTCTCCCTATTGCTCCCTAGATTTTATGAGATTTTTGTTATCTGCTCTGTGAGTCTGGACATATTTCTGCAACTTTTCAATGATATTCATCATGTTTCCCTCTTTATCTATATCTTCTCCATGCCCATTGGAGTTCGATCCTTCAACTCTCAAATGGACATCCATTCCTTTAGCTTCATTCTCTGAACTGAAATCATTTCGTACCTCCTCCATTTCGGTGCATCGTGGAACAACTTGGTTTGGTTTTGACAATCGTTAACTCTGCAAACATAATGTGTAGTCAACCAAAATTTTTCAGGCCATCAGTCCTTGAAAAATTCCACAATATTCATAAACCAACCTGATTCAAAGAAAACTTTCATATTTCATTCCGCGGCTTTCGATCAGCCAAGAATCCTCGCAGATCTTTTATTTCTAAGCTCTGCTATGTTCTGCAATAAATTTCAGGCACTAGCCCCTTTCTCTTAGCCTCCAACCCATGCGACCACGGGCTTTGGCCAAGCACTAGGTCGATAGACACTTATTCGGGACTTCAGGCCTCCGGCTTCAGAATTTTTCAAAGCACATCACAACAAATCTCTCGGAGTTCCAGATTGACGAACTCGCGAAGAAGGGTGGATCAACATTCCACGACTACCAAATATCCCACGACTGGCACTCACTATGGAACCTCAGGCATTTGAGCTCCGAGGCTTCAGAGCTTCAGATCTTCATGACTTCAGAGGATTTCACATCCGCACATCCCCAACACCCAAAACCGTTAATCTCCTAACACTTCCATGTCACCTTTGGTGATGTCATTACGTCTCGTCACCTCAACGTTATGAAACTTTTGAAAATTCTTACTTTCGTTCCCTTATGAACCAATCTTCCGTAGTGTTAGGTCTTTCGACTTCACAACTGGTGCCACACGTCCATTGGACCCACGATTTCTGTACTTGAACTAAGATACTGAATAGTCATATCACTTAACACTTTTCAAATTGTGGGGGCATTCATCTGCGGTTTGGAGTAACCCACCTTTTGTCCTGCGATTCTTCTGACGTTGACATGTTACCCCTTGGTAAAACCATGGTTTTGATTATGGGACCACCCTGGAAAATTAAATCTCGTGCAATTTGGGTCCTTGCAATGCCTCTTGATCATCGATATTAATGTATTGTGATCAACTCCAGTGTGGCTCGCCGACCTTTAACTATGTTATGCAACCTCAGGGCCCACATAGTACATCTGTCAACATTCCAGGTGGGGGCACGTGGCAGGTATAGGAGAGGTCCACGCCACTTCCAGGTGATGTCATCATGACTCACTACTTCGGCTCTTTGAGGCTTTGAAACTTTAGGCTTCGGGTGTTCTCTCCTCCGCACACACTCATTCTCCCAAACATTGAAATCCAAAACAACCAATATGCTGACACATGTCCCTCTTAACAGATGGTCAAGATTAACTCTGAACTTTGGAGCTTTTGGGCTTTCACCCTTCACCACTGTGTTTGACCTTTTTAACTAGGCTTGATCCAACTGTCGAGCTATTCTCCCCAGATCTATGGTGTATATCCACTTCGGGGAATTCAGACTTCGGGACTCCGACCTCTTCCTCTCTACAACCCATAACTTCTCCAAAGCCATGAAGTCTAAAGGACTTGGAGGTTAACTCTCATACTCATTTTTCCTGATTCGATGGGTGTGGTTTTACATACTGCTAAACTCCATGAGCTTCGTAACATGACCAAGGTAACCTCTTGGCACAATTTATCTCTGAAACCATGGTTCTAATGACCACTTATTCGGCCCATCCAGGATCAGTGCTTGAACCTTAGCTTTGATACCAATTTGTAACGTCCCCAACCACCGACCCCTGCCGGGTAATGCTACCCAAACAACCTTAACCTTTCCTTTATTGCTCTGATACCAATTTGTAACGTCCCCAACCATCGAACCCTACTGGGTAACGCTACCCAAACAACCTTAACCTTTCCTTTACCGCTCTGATATAGTTTCTGTGACATTCCTGGCCTTAAGCAACAGGCTAGGCCATGCCACCGAGTAACTTTGCGGAAATAATCACATATAAAACTTAACCGGAAGATAGAGATAACATATGGTATTCACACTTATAAATATATATCTATCTAATGCAATTAAACATACATCAATAATCTACTCATATACATGTTCATGCGGAAGAAACATTTAACACACACACACACACACACATATGCATTACTCATTAATTATAATGAAAATACAAATACACAACATACAACGAACACAAAATTGGTACTTATCTTTTAATATATGACCACTAAATGCGTGCATACCTTCCACGAACCTCCCAACCTTAGACCACGCTGCTCATCACACTCAACAGTGGGTCACCCCCAAGCTGGGACTAAACTCCACCATGCAAGGGAGTTCTAGGATTGGCAAGGACAACAAGGAAGTTGCACAGAACAACATGAAGAATATTTTATCCGAGGATCCACTTACACCCACAACCCACAAACCCTCATTTCCCACATGCCTTCTCCACCCCAGGAGAATACACCTTCACTAATACAAGTCCATCGACTATTACACCTCCCTTACCTTGTGCTTCAACAACAGGCTAGACCAGAAGTCTCAGAGTACTATAGCTGCTACGGGATTCCCTTCCAAGAGAACTCACTTCCCAACAAAATCTCTCACCTGGGAGAGTTTCTCATAGGCATGACAACCTGCTTCTTCAATTCATCTCCTAAGCAACAAGCAACAACATTTAGCTACACACGGGTGATGGCAGCAACAAAAATTGGGTATGGACACCGAAAATGGAAACAACCAAACGCTAAGACACAACATGACTCATACAAATACAATTGCGTCGGGCTTCATAGGAGACACAGGGGATAAATCAAGTATGAATGCAGGATTCCAAAAGTGTGTACTAGATACAGAGGCAATGATGATGGAGAACTGGTTCAATGCATGAATCCCTGGTCAATTGGGAAGGTGACAGACTTCCATAGAATTTTAAGGGTCGTGAGGAAATTCAAAATTGGTCCAAACGCAAGGATGTAAACAATGCCAGATTGGGAAGCGAACGCCCAACGCGCTGGCTTTCCCCGCTATAAACTGCATGCGACCAGGTTGACACATGTCTTCCTAAAGCCGCATGAGTTCCACTTAGCACTCGTTCCCTTTTTCCCACAAACTTAGGACAACACGACTTATGTCAACCATAGCCTTTGAGAAATAATAATAAAATATTATTCCTTTAGAGGTAATCCCTCTAGCTTAGCCCCTAGGCCTAGACACTTAGCTCCTTCCCATACCCTACCTAGTGGAGCTTAGTCCCCCATAAATCTTCTTTGTGGTTGATCTACACCCAACAATGCAATTTTATTAATGATGCGAGTATTTACATATACAAAATCAAGCTCATTGGCCTTAACATCTGGCTCACCAGCCTAATAAACACGTAAGTCTCTCATCTTATAATCACTCGACTCACCAGCCTATAAACATAATTACAATTCAGTAGGGGCTCAACCTTGGGGTGTTACACCAAAGGTCTTTTTAATATAAAGAAAAAATGAGAAAACCCTAAACATCCAAAACCCTAACCCCGAGAGATGAAACACCAAATGCTTTGTGGGCCTTGATGGAGGTAGTTGATATGTCAACATCCCAAGGGCATAAAGTTTGCATACAATCTCCATTTGGGGTGCATGATAGCTTGTTGTAAAGGTCTAGATGATGAGTACACATTACACATTACAACTGGTCCCAAGTTAGAGACATAACACTACTTCTTGGGCCTCTGAAACATCATTTAGGGTCTCAAAATGGCCTCAGAAGTTTAGGACCCAAAAGACCATAGAAAAAATGCCAAGGTGAAAAACTGTATTTTGAGCCAATGGAATAGGTGGGTGGCCACCGATATCCACTTGGATCATTGCTCCCTCCTTAGGAAGCAATGGTCCCCATTGCGTCAAGTTCTCATGGGAGATGGGGAAGCTTTTGCTGAATATGAACATTGGTGAGTCACTTCCCTTGTTGAAGAAGATGTCATGTTTGTACTTGGTCTTAGCTTGTTGAAGGATGTAATGAACCTATTGTTGGATGGGTTGCAACAATCTCCAACCTCCTTTTGACACTCTCAGAGTCCAGTTATTGGGACATACACTGTAAGTATTATAGTCGGTCCATAGGAATTACAAGGTTTTTCTAACCTTGAAACTTCGTTCACTATTGGAAGATCATCCTTACATGGATTCACTACATCCACTGGTCTGCAATTTTTTCAGAAATTTTGCATGGTTTCCATGCTGCTCACAGAGGTTCCATGGCCTCTACAACAATCCAGGTTTCTCACAAAACCTTGGCATCATTTGTGGCCCTCTGCACTCGGTTCTCTCATATTCAATGTTATTTCATATTCATGCAACCATTTTACAACTTAAAAACTCTACATCCAGTGTCTAGAAGTTTGGGAAATCTCATTCCATCCCTTTCTCAACTTACCCACAACTGTATGGCTGCCATAGGAGCACAATAATGGATGGAATACAAGGAAACTATATTTTGAAAACTTCATACAAGTGCCATGAACTCTACAAAGCATTTTAGAGGGCATACTATAACTCATTTAAAGGATTCTTTGTTGGCTCAAATGTGTTTTTTACGAAATTTCATTTCATTTCATTTCTCGGTTTGTGAGATATGATTGATTGAAGTACCAAAGGTCTTTCAAATAATGCAGTCACGTGTAAAATAATGCAATCACGTGTCCCTTGAGTTCCAGGAAGAATTTTCTCATTCCATAGGATACAATAGAGAGAGTATCTTATATCATTGAAAATATCTCTTCGATGCCTCAAATGGGTCTTAAACATAATTTGATTTCATCATCTATAAGTCTCATCGACACCTCAAATCTACTCCAATAAGTCATGTGTAACAATATGCTATTGTTTTCATGGGTCCAGTGTCATAAAGCTTCCAAATGATGACCTTGTTTTTGGAAAGCACCTGGAAAGGAAGTTTCTTTCTGATCATAAGCAACCAACCTATATGGGGCCGCAAGCCCTTGGCACAAGTGTGTATGAAACTAACCTCTTTCTTGATCAATAATCCAAAATTGATCACTGCACATGTTTCCTTATCTTGGTCCACTTCTTCATCAATAATCCCCTTGTCTACCCATTGATTAATGATGCAAAAAATAGTCCAGAATGGTAATGAGGATACGCAAATTTTCCACAACTGATAAGAGATATGCACCATTTCATCATTTATCAAACCCCAAGGTGCCTCAACAAAAAGATTATGTGTCATCATATGCCATCAAATCCTCTGACTCAGCTTGACAAGTGGAAACAAAAAGGTGCTCAAACTGTCCAAAGCTTAAAAATATACAAAGGGTAGTAAAGACATTCATTAGGAGCATCCTTATGCTAAAACATAGGTATAACATGACTTTTGGCAACTCATTTTTATATCTTCTACTTGTATCGATTACTTAGAGACAAATCAAATAAAATTTTCCTATTTGTTTATTGAAAGGATTCCTTTGCTTATAGCCGCTAACATAAACCATTCCATGTAAGAATTTTTATTTTATCCTTGCCTCAAAATCAACATTATTTCATGTAGCCTACACCTCCTCATACATTCCCAGATATGGTTGAAAGTCACAGAAATCAACCATAGGGTCACCTCTAGAGGTTTGAATATTTTATAGCAAGGAACCTCATGATTAGACCTCCTAGAACTTCAAACGACTTAGGTACCACACTTAAACATCAGGGAAAAGTCATGTTTGCAATTCTTCTACAAAATGGTGGATAACATCTAGCTCCAACTTGGATACATGTTCTCTCTTAGAGAGTGCATGAGAATGTCGAAATTGTGTCATGTACTTATGAAAGTGAGCTTACTCCAACATGTCAATTAATACTTTCATTTTGCAACTCCCCTTTCCTCTGTGCTTAGTCAGAATCCAAACTAGGGATGCATTAAGATATGAAAGTGTGTATGCTAGTGTAACATCCCTGCTATAATCTCAGTTTAATTAATGTTTAATGTTGATATAATGTGTAGCCACGACCAAGTGATGCAATATGCAAATTGTATTTCTAATTTTTAATCATAAAATGTGATGCCAACTACTAAGGGGACATGGACAAATATGGGGGATGATTAATTCAAAAGAGAGGGAAGCATCTAGGAGAATGTCTAAGAGGGGTCCAAGGGGGAATTACCCTTAATTCAACCCACTTCCTAAGTTTTCTATCGGTATATGGATCTTCTATTTTTTTGTTGAGTGTTCCGAAAGCCAATCATTAAATGCATGTAAGAGAGTGGGTGTGAGAAGTAACATCCCATAGTTATTGGGAACAAGGGGGATGGATACAATAGGTTTGGGGAAGAGTGTAAGTAAAACAAGTAAGACAAAGAGATGAAATTTGTATGGGCAGTTACAACAATTTTAGATAGTCAATGTTTTGCATGAACAACAATCAAAGAGCAACAAAGAAGTGTTTGGAGCTAGAGCAATGATGGATGTCAAATTCTAGAGCATGATGGAGCATTTTTGGAGAATTTTGGAGTTGAATATTGGAGAGCCAGGTTGTCAGGCATGAAGAGTGAACTCCTGTGTGAGCTGCACTATAACAACAAGTGATTGCTACTATTTTTCTGGTAGTTTTCCTAGTAGTGAGCTCCCTTGAGTTTCCCAATAGAGACATTCTTGGTTACCTGTGCCAAAGAGACCTTCATAAACGAATGGGATGCCCGAGACATTGAGAACAGTGAAGGGGTACATTCATTGGGTTGTGCAAGTCAAGAGGAAGAGAACTGGTGGAAAATCAAGATAGCTACAAGAGAATACCATTGAGTTGTGGGTTTTCTAAGCTGTGAGCATGCAGTGCGAGACCACCATATTTTGTAGATTGCTAGCCCCAACTTAGGGGTGAATTGTTGTTGATATCTGGAACAACAAGTAGATGGTTGGGTGGAATATTTATCCCAAGAAGTTGGTCACACAATCATTTTTAAAAGATAAGTGTTTTATCGTGTTTTTGTGTTGCATTATGAGTTAAATTGATGTGTATTAACTCTTTTTTTTTAGAATGATTTATATGTTGTTGTGTTGATCTATTTAAACTGCATGTTATAAAAACAAGATCGAGGAGTAATAAAATAAAACAAATGTGGAAATAAAACACATAAGATACACAATACAATAGAGCCACATATATACGTGGTTTACCCAGTGTGGGCTGCATCCACTAGAGAAATTGCCAGGTCCTTCATTTTTATTATCCAACAAATGAAGGGATACAAGCTACAACATATCCATTGTAACTTCCTCTTCTTTCTCTCACAATATCCTCTCTCAGAATACAATATTCACAATGATACATAGCCACAATACAATTTCCCTCATAAAATAGGGTTTCCTTCTAGGGAAAAAAACCCTAACATAAATTCTATTTTCAGATATGTGACCTTATAATCAATGGTCCAAATTTACTATGAAATTACACTATACATTTACAAGACAATTTTTCCTTCGAGGAATTCGCCCCCAAATTGCTTCTTTCCCAATTACTCCATAAACCTCTGTAACCAAATTATCTCTTTACTAGCCTGTGTAGCTACAACATACTCTTCCTCTGTTGTTGAAAGTGCAAAAAACTTTTGCAGTTTTGAAATACAACTTATTGCTATTCCACCTACAGTAAAAACATACCCTGTGGTGCTCCTCCTTCTATATTTATCACCTTCCATATTTGAATTAACATATCCGTATAGAAAAGTGTTTGAACCTCCAAAACATAATGCATAAGTATTAGTACCTTTCAAATACCTGAGAATCCACTTTACTGCCTCCCAATGTTCTTTACCTGGAGTGTTCATATACCTACTCACAACTCCCACTGCATGTGCAATATATGATTTGTGCAAACCATCGCATACATCAAGATGCCAACTACTGATGAATAAGGGACCCTAAACATGCATTCTATCTCCTACCGTGTCTTGGGACACATTTCCTTGGTTAATTTGAAATGGATGTCCAAAGGTGTACTAACTAGTTTTGTGTTATGCATTATAAACCTCTCCAACACCTTCTCTATGTACTCACCCTGAGACAATGTCAATTTGCGATTTTTCTTGTCTCTTGTTATTCTCATACCAAGGATTTTCTTTGTAGCACCCAAATCCTTCATCGCAAATGAATTAGCTAATTTCTTCTTGAGCACATTTATATCCTGCATATTATAACCTACAATAAGCATGTCATCTACATATAATAGAAAGATAATATAACTTCCATTTTCTATCCTTTTAAAATAAACACAATGATCAGAATGACATCTACTATAACCTTGTTCTGTCGTAAGCCTTTCAAACTTCAAATACCACTGCCTTGGAGCTGGCTTTAGGCCATACAAGATCCTCTTCAATTTGCATACCAAATTTTCCTTCCCTTTGACCTCATACCCCTGTGATTGCTACATATAAATATCTTCCTCCAAATCCCCATGGAAAAAAACTATTTTTACATTTAACTGTTCAGGATGCAAATATTCTACT
>ML784546.1:180590-199690 GCA_009831015.1 Picea engelmannii | reverse complement strand
ATGTATTCTGATTTTTCTTTTTCCTATTTCTTCCCCTGCAACTGATCTTTGTACATGACCTTCTCATTGAATATAACATCTCTACTCCTAATGATTTTGTGATTTTCATAATCCCATAAGTAATAACCAAAATCATTAACATCGTATCCAATAAAGATACACTTCTTGGATTTTGCCTCAAGCTTTGTTCTATTTTCTTTATCAATATGGACAAATGCTTCACAACCGAAAGTCTTCAAAAAATAATAGTTTACCTTTTTACCTGTCCATGTCTCCTCTGGAATTCCACCATCCAAAGAGCTTGAAGGTCCTTTGTTTATCAAGCAAAAACCAATATCTAAAACATCTTCCCATAACTGTAAGGGAAAACCAACATGCAATCTCATACTCCTTGCATGCTCCATGATTGTCATGTTCATCCTTTCTGACACACCAGTTTCTTGTGGTGTTCCTGGAACTGTATTCTCTCTAAGAATCCCATGGTATGAACATTAATCATCAAACTCCTTGCTACAATATTCACCTCCATCGAATAATTTGAGACACTTCAATCTTTTTCTGTCTCATTCTCAACCAAAGTTTTCCATTTCTTAAAAGTATAAAAACATCATATTTTTGTTGAATGCAATAAACCCAAGTTTTTCTAGTTGCATCATCAATTAAAGTAACATAATAATGAGAGCCACCAAGATATGATACATGAGATGGTCTCCATACATCTGTATGCACAAGCTCTAACTTTTCACTCTTCTTTTCTTTTCCAACTGTGATAAATCTGACTCTCTTTTGTTTTCCATAAACACAATGCTCACAGAAATCCAAATCAATTTGTTTAAGATCTGGAAAAAAAATTCTTTTGTGAAGTATCTGCATCCCCTTCTCATTCATGTGTCCAAGCCTATGATGCCATAGTGTTGTATCCACTCTTGTAGAAGCTAAGAGATACAAGAGTCAATATTACCAGTACATAAATACAATGTACTTACCTTCTCTCCTTTTTCTATCACCGATGATCCTTTGGTGACCTTCCATGCCTTGTCTGTAAATATAGATATACAAACTTCACTTTCCAACTGCCTTGTTGAAATAAAAATTTTCCTTAGATCTGGAACATGTCTTACCTCTTTCAACAACCATTGGTTTCCATTCATTTGCTTTATTTTTACTTTTCCCATTCCAACAATTTTGCATGGTGCATCATCACCCAAATGAACCTGTCCAAAATCACCTTGAACATAGTCTAGAAAATGTTTCCTATGGGGTGTCGAAAGAAATGAATCCCTTGAATCTACTATCCAAGACTCATAAATATTATCTACAGAAAGAATCAAATCATCTTGTAACACATCACTTGTTACATTTGCTTCCTTATTTTTCTCCCGCTGTCCATATCTTTTTTTTTGGGAGTTATGCAGTCTTTCTTCAGATATCCTTTCTTCCCAAAATTCCATCACTCTATCTTTCTGAGTTTGGATTTGGATCTTCCCTTCCTAGAATTCTTGTGGTTCCCTTATCTCTTTCCTCTATCCTTTTGTCTTCCCCTGTTCTCCATGTTTAACACATTACTTGATGTCTCACAAGTGCTTTTCCATCGCATTTTCTCGCTAAGGATAACACCAAAAACATCATTAAATTTTAGAGTGTTTGAACTAGAGACATAGTTACTTACAACCATGACCAAGCCATTCTATCTTTTTGGAAATGAACATAATATTAGAAGAGCCCTGACCTCATCATCAAATTCCACTTTTACAGAACTTAGTTGATTAGTAACCGTATTAAATTTATTTAAATGATCTGCAACAGACCCACCTTCTGACATATTCATATTAAATAATCTCTTCATTAGAAATACCTTATTGGACGTCGAGGGTTTTTCATACAATTTAGTCAATTCCCCCATCAACTCCTTTGTTGTATTTTCTTTCGAAATATTGAAAGCCACTGACGCTGCCAGGCTTAACTATATCATTCCTAGTGCCTTTCTGTTAAGAACTTCCCATTCTTAGTCCTTCATGGCCATCATCTTATTTTATATTCCACCCAATGGTAGGAATAGATCCTTATGATATAAATAATATTCCATCTACATATTCCATAACTCGTAGTTTTTTCTATTAAATTTATCGACCCTAAACTTTCCATCTTCCGCCATTGCTCCCATTCGAACCAGGAACCCTCTTTTATTGTGAGTTACCTTTTGCTCGGATACCAGTTGTTAGAAAAATAGGATTGCAGAGAAATAAAATAAAACAAACACGGAAATAAAAAACAAAAGATACACAATACAATAGAGACACAAATATACATGGTTCACCCAGTGTGGGCTACGTCCACTCGAGAAATTTCGAGGTCCTTCCATTTTATTATCCAACAAATGAAGGGATACAAACTATAACACACTCGCTATAACTTCCTCTTCTTTCTCTCACAGTTTCCTCTCTCATAATAAAATATTCGCAATGATGCATAGCCACAATACAATTTTTCTCATAAAAGATGGTTTCCTTCTAGGGAAAAAAACCTTAACATAACTTCTACCGTCATATCTGCGACCTTATAATGAACGGTCCAGATTTACTATGAAATTACAATATACATTTACAAGGAATTTTTTTTCTTCGGGGGCTTCACCCATGAACCCCCATTGAGGAACGTTGTCTGTCAAACCCCCGCCGGGGGCCCTCTTTCCCCTAGACCCCGCAGGGGGGCGAGCCCCTCCTGCAACTCCCCCGCGTGTAGGGGTGTACAGTCTTCCAGGGTGTAAAGTCTTCATGGGATATAAACACGGATGAAAACAAAAACCTCTAAATCAGGAAGATAATTAGGCTCCACAACCAACACTGCATTCATGTCACTTTTAGCATGTTGTATATGCATTTAATTACGATATTAGACAATAATTAAATTTGTGTGTAATTTGTAGTTGGTATGCTACAGGAAATTAGTTAGCTACAAAATTTTTAGTTTATGAGTATTTCTGCATGTAATGGACCTCAACTGGGTTGGGGAATGTTACGACTGGAATCTAATTCACTACTGGTGGGTACATAATCCTCGGTACATGTATATCAAAGATATTTTCCTAAACATGTAAGAATGGGAACGTAATGTTACTAGATTTGTTTAACTAATCTTGGATAGGGGTGGTATAATCCTGGATAGGGATGGTATGAGTATCATGCAAGTCATTGTATATCCTAGGATTTTTCAAGGAAAATCCTCCTACCATGGATAAAAACGATGGACCTGAAGGCATGGTAGTAGATTGACAAGAGAATTTATTTATGCTAGGGATAACTATGATCTTGGTAGCTATGGTAGAATGAACACACTTATCAACATCTGAGCCCACCTAGAGATATGATGAGTCTAGATAGGAGATGTAAGAACATTACTAACCATGGTTGAATATTCAAATAACAATTTTCTTGGAAAAGTCAATATGACATGACTAGGTAACCATGGAGATAAGAAAAATAGTAGACTATTAGATTCCCCTATCAATGGGATAGGAAATGGATGTATTAAATATTTATGGTTGATAACATAATAATTGACCCTATTGGTATTGAAAGTTGTGATAAAAGTGGGAACATTGTCATTGGAATACAATGCAAAACTATGAGTGATTCCAATTCCATTTATCATAGGGATATAAGTTATGGAATCAATATAACCTAAAATTTATGAGGACTAGAATTTATTGGCCCACGACTCCTCCAAAATAATTGAAAATACCACTTAAAGTGGATAGACTATCTCATTGTAATGAGGTTGGGATTAATGGGAGAAACCAATGAGGTGACAATAACTAGAACATTATTCAACTATGTAAATCCCATGACAAATGCACCTAAAGGAACCAAAATAAACAATTTCCATAAAGCACATCACTAAAGAAGTGTGAGTGTACTACTGACACGTTATGAGATTAATGATATTTGTGAAGAATTTGATTATTGGCTTGGCATTGGTTATGATATTTTTCAAGAATTTGATTGTTGGGTTGTGCTAGTTCCATACAAATTCGTATTAAGAAACATGTGCTCATTATTTTGGCAATGACATTGAAGATTGAATGCAAAATCATTCTGTCAATAAATCCTTGTGGTTCAAAGGGAATGACCAAATCAAACACTCATATAACTTCAATCAATTCATTTCATTTCTTATCGCAAGAAACCAATGAGAAAATGATTGATTACTAACCCTGCTTCATGTCGACAAGGTTTTTCCCTTCATTTGGAGTTAAATTCTATTAACGAGTGAGAAAACTTGGAAAAGGATTGTAAGGTGTATTTCACCATTGACAATTGAGTGATAATATGGAATTTTTTTATCATCTTTCATTTAGAGATTGACTACTAGTGGCTTGTCATTATGTGCAAACACTTGTCTTCTCTATGCGAATTCCATTGTCGGTACCAATATACTTTTCCTTGTTGATGGATATACTTGCAAAACATTCCTTCTGTATTGATTGTTATCTATTTACCCTATTGAATAATCCCTTTAGGGTGAACAAATTGTGAGTGTACTAAATAAATTTTGATAGAGTAAGTCATTATCCACTGAATTAGGGAAGGTGATAATATTATTACATACTAGGAAGACTGAAAGTAAAAGGAACTCAATTTAATGTTAGCACTGCTTATGACACCATCGAGAGTCTCTTTGACTCCTAACAAGGCCAAAGTACCTGTTACAGGGTTTGTGGAGCCTAGAATCCTACCGAAACAAAAATATTTGATAGATTGAGCACACTTGATGACATACACACCACTTCTATGAAAGTCATTTTATAAGGATTTTGAGGCTTCCAATATAAGGAAAACATGTGTGGAATGCCTTCTTTTATCCAATGGTTATTGATTGAGCTCTCTACTATTGAAACTTGAAACAACCGAACCATTTATTGTAGAAAAATATATTTTCAACTGGGACTGAGGTACCCAAGTTGACATTGAGCGGGGTTCAAGGAGGGGAAATTGTTATTTGAGGTGCTCAAGGTCACCTAGGGAAGTTACAAGTGAGACAATGGGATTGGAACCTCGTAGGAACACAGCTTATGCATTTATGCAACAAAATCATAAATGCATTTATCACATTTGTTTACCTAACCGTGATTGATTTAGGTAAACAACCAAGATTTCTTGATAAGAAACTCGGTTATACCCCTAGGGAAAAAAATCATAAATGCATTTATCACAGTTGTTTACCTAACTGTGATTGAGTTAGGTAAACAACCAAGATTTCGTGATAAGAAACTGGGTTATACCCCTAGGAGTCAGTGTAGTTTTGTGATGTGTAATGAAGGTTCTTTTTTTTTGTGTGTGTAAATACCAATATGAAATATACAACAAATGATTGGAATGTTGAATCAAAATATTTTTTTATAAAAAGATATGTTAAAAGTACTATATCTTGGATTAAATTTTTTTTTTCCATCTATTTAATGGAGGTTATTCTGGAGGAGGCACAAGATTGAAAATACATGTAAATATTGAATCACTATTTTCAACATTCTTGGCTTGAAATTGTTACTCATGATTTTAGCAACTTTGATGTCCAATCATTGTTTTTTTTCAAGATATCGGGGTTCATGAATTATGATCTAGGATGTAAATGTATATCTTAAGATCTATGCCAAGATCCTTAAACAACTAATGTTCGATCTCATTTAGTCATATGTGGAATAAGAGAATGATGATGAAATAAATAAAGCAATTGTTTATGTAGCAGAGAGGCATGATACAATAATAACCTTTTGTAGAATAATAGAGGTAGTGAAAACAACAGTTTGGATATTTTCCAACAGATTTGTAGGGGAGAATGCATTTCATCATGATAATTGTTTTGAAGTCTCATTGGCAAGTTCCAAGGGTGTATTCATCAAGATAGAAGATCTCTCTAGTTATAGAAGTCTTTAAATTTTTCTCTATGGTGAAGAATCAATAACACAATATCCTATAATGCCACACAAGGCAACTAGCACATCCTTTTATGAGATCCATATCTTATGGAATTGGTTGATACATGGAGTGCTTTTTAAGCATATGCTTGGGGTTATTAAATGGTGTGCAAATGGTTATTTTCGATTTAGAACATTAAGAAGTTTGGGAGGTGAAGTGAATAAAGTGGCAGGAAGAAACTCAAATCTAGGAATAAGAAGCATTCTGAAGTGAACACCTAAATGAAATGTAAATTAAAACGACAAATCTAGGAAAGCTCTAAAACTACAAAATCTAGCTCAAAGCACACAAAGTGGTAGGATTTTTATTTTAATTCTAACCGTTGCAAATGGGAACATCACAAAGTGGTATCAAAGATTTTCGTTCTAACATTGGGGGCTATATGGACTCAAGAAAGAATGACATGCTAAAATTTTCTTTGGATTGAAGGTATTTGTTGCATATTCTTGCTTTACAGAGTGAAGTTTAGTTTAGTTTTGATTGATCAAATCGTTTTAATGGTATTTCCAAAAGACTCTGAAGGAATGATTTTATATGATCTATTTCGTTCAATGGGTATGGGATGAGTTTATTACGGTTTATGGGGGATAGCAAGGGTTTGAAATTAAAAAAAAAACCTATAATTTAACATTTAGCATGCCAGAAGTTGCTGGAGGGAAAATGAATAAGAGATGATAGGGGAGAATGGTCAATGTCAGTATGCAACTTCATTTAAGTGAAGCATAGATGTTAGATATGTTTCCCATTGTAAGTTGTAACACCCTAGGTTTTGAGCCCCATATTAAATAATGTATTTTGTTAATTGTCAAGAGGCCAGAGGGACCAAACAATTAAAAGAGGCCAGTGTTGTAACATCCCTAGGCATCAACAGGCCTGGGCGATGCCACTACTCAGCTCTGACTTAGCTGCGATACCAAACTGTAGAATCCCTGGCCTTCCACAGAGACCGGACAATGCCACTACTACGGAATATTCACATATAACTATAATATGCATTAAATCAAATTAACACATTTTAACATAGAGTTACTGTTACCATTCATATTTAATGGAATTAACAACAATTCATACATGCAACAGAACACATGATAACATTCCAACATTATGCATAACATAAAATTAAGCAGATAAATTATACTTATCTTTCAACTGGAATAACACCACCAACTGTGTGCATACCTTTCATGAACCTCCCAGCCATAGACCATGCTACTCATCACTCTCAGCAGTAGGTCACCCCCGAGCTGGGACTAAGCTCCATCGAGCAAGGGAATCCTAAGCTAGGCAAGGTCAACATGAAGACACACAGTTTATGAGAATGGATTCTTTCCCAGGAGCCACTTATGCCCACTTCTCACAGACTCTCATTCCCCACATGCATGTCCCACCCCAGGAGTATACACCTTCACTGTCACACCAGACAATCCTTCAGCTGCTAAACCGCCCTTGCATTGGGCTTCAGCAACAGGTCGGACCAGAATTCTTCGAGCTCTATGGAAGCTATAGGACACTTTCCAGGAGTTCTCATTTCCTCCGTGCACTGTCTCACCTGGAGAGAGTCACTCATAGGCTTGACAACCCACTTCTTCAACCACAACCACCTCTCTCACCTAGAGAGAGTGTTTCACACAGGCTTGACAACCTCCTTCTTCAACTCCGTTCCATCACAAGGAGGAAAACTACAAGGCTCAACAAGGAACATATGATGGCAGCAAGCCACACTCAGCCAAGGAACTACATGGCCACAACAAGCCACAGTTATAACACACACGACATAGAAATTTACGTAATGTTCAAGCTTCACAAAAGGTGCGACTTAGTCCATGGGGTTTCCACTAGTTTCAGGGTGTGTGACAAGGAATCAACGTAGAGGTCAATCACAGAGGTTTCGGGTTCCAACTCCCAGATGGAAGAATGGACATAATGAACCACCTTCCCGTGAGGTTTTTCTTAGCTGTGCGCGGGTATGAAAATGCAGACGTAGAGGAAAAACCAGTTCAGACGTCCCCCCCAATCCCCGTGAACTTAGGCGGAGGATGACAGAATGGTAACCTACCCAACAACACTGGCTTTCCCAGATATAAATGCATGTGCCTAGGTTGACACCTGTCTTCCTACAGTCGCATGCACTCCACTTAACATACGTTCCTTTTCCAGGAACTTAGGACAACACTCAACATGTCCACCTTAGCCTTCATGAATTAATATTAAAATATTATTCCTTTAGAGGTAAGCCCCCTAGCTTATCCCCTAGGCCCAAACACTTAGCCCCCTCCCTTGCCCAACCTTGTGGAAGCTTAGTCTCCCATCACTCTTTCTTTGTGGTCGGTCTACATGCAACGATGTGTATATTTTTATTAATGATTTTGCATAATTACATATACAAAACAGACTCCTGGACTTAGCATCCTAGTCTCTCTGGTCTAATCACCACATAAGCCTCCTAGATTATTATAACTCGGCTCACCAGCCTATCAAATATGTTTACAATTCATAATTACAATTGG
This sequence comes from Picea engelmannii, assembly GCA_009831015.1. NCBI lineage: Eukaryota > Viridiplantae > Streptophyta > Pinopsida > Pinales > Pinaceae > Picea > Picea engelmannii. The sequence goes on along the minus strand of ML784546.1, from coordinate 191,208 downwards.
GGCTTTACTGGGGGATATTACAAGTGTGCCTAAGAAATGTAATGTTTTGATCATTATTAATAATAAACACATCATTGGTTGCTAGACATACACAGAATAGAGTTATAGGGGGCTATGATTTCACAAGAGAGGGGGCTTAAGGGGATAAATGTTTATTTCCTATTTTAATTACCCTTTTGTTTAAGGGAGAAGATCAGTTATGTGAGATTCTTGGGGAAGGCCAGGAGGTTCTTGATTTCCCACGAAATACTTAAACCCTTCCTTGGTCTGTTGGGGGGTTCGTTCGTTATTCACCCGCTCATTCACTACATTCTTACCTATCACTCCTTCATTCTTCCTCTTCGTGTCTTGGATTGGGGAAAGGGAAATGAATTGTTGAAGAGTATCCATGGTATTGTTGGCTATAGAGGTCGTTGGTGTAATCCAGCCATGACTTGAGGCCCGCATGTTTGATATACATTGGCCTGTGTCCAACTTTGTTCACAACTGCAAGTCCTGAGAGTTCCAACATGGATATTCTGGACCAGTTGCATTGGAGCCTTGGAAGGAGAAGGACTACCTGAGGGACTGCATGGCAGAGAAGGGTGGGGGTCCATTCTCTTGGGTGATTCAAGCTGGGTACTTGGATTTCTATGAGTGATGGGAAATCCTGTGAGATCTTGAGTGATGACTGGTTTGGGAAGCCAAGTAACACTCTGGAACTGTCCTTGTGAATTCATAGCCTTGGCTCGGGGGTGAAACTGCTGTTGAGATTTGGAACAATAGTGTTTGCGGTTGGGTGGAACGTCCTTGGTTTGCAACCAGTTGGTGTCTTCTTTTATAAAGATAAGTTCTCTCTATTATGGTATTATTTACCTGTATATGAATGTATTCCGCTGTGTATTTATTTATCATTTAATCGAATCTTTAGAATATGCATGCTTGTTGGTTATTATTGTTCATGTCATTAGATATTTTCTTTTATGCATCCTTATTAATTTAAAAAGGTATCGATAAGAGAAAAAATTCCAAGGGTGGGCTTGAAAGTAGTGTACCCTAGCCTGTGGGTGGCGGGGTATGTTACAGATTGGTATTAGATCTTCTAGTTGAAACATTGGGCCAGTATGGGTCGGGTCTGTTGGTGAGAGTCTCGTGGTTGAGAATGAATTCTGACCTTGAAGTTGAAAATCTCAGGAGGAATGGCATTGTAGAATCTATGCAGGAGATAGAACATCAGAGATCCTTTTTAAGGGTTCGAAGGATCGTGACCGTCCCTTTCAAATTTGGGAGCGATCGCCACTGTGGGATCAAGAGAGATCCTAGAAAATTGGAGCGGAGGGAAGGTGAAAAAGGGTTGTTTGATGAAGGAGAAGTAAAGGTTAAGTCACAACTGTCATATCTCATTGGAGAGAAATCGACGGTGGGGAGGCATTGCGGGGATCAGGAAGAAAAATAACATTTATGCAAGTTATCGATCAGGATCGTTGATATTACTAGATCAATAGATCAACGATGGATATCAATCCCACTATGGATGAGCATCTTCTCTTTGCGGAGATCAAAAAGGAAATTAAAGAGTGAGCGAGTTGAGTCGACACAATCACTCGTGGTCGTTTATCTTCAAGCAAGGGACATGTTTCAGGAGATCTCCTACTCCAAAAGGAAGCAAGAAGAAGATGAGTGAGTAAAGGACTCCCAAAAGATCGAAGATACACAGAGCTAGAGTAGATACATACCATTGATCGAAGTCGACACGTGGAAGGAGATCCTGCACTTTGACAGATAACCACTTCGGAAGAAAGACGTATGTGAAAATCCAGAACTCACGAAGGCCCAAAGACCGGAGTTCATCTGGACCGTCCATCAACAAGGACACGTGGAGCCAGATCTGTGACTTCAAAGAGTTAGTACTCCAGAAGGTCTTGCAGAGCGAAGCACTAGGGAAAGAACTACCCGAAGTCCTGAAGTAATTGTGGATTGTTGATCTCAAAACAACAAGAATCGTTGATCTTTGCAGCAGTATCTCCCGAAGTCCCGAAGTCCAAAGTTAATACGGACCGTCCGATAAGGGAGACACATGTCAACAGATTGGCTAGTTCAGGAATTCGGAGTTCAAGAGAATTGGAGTGTGCTAGTGTGGAAAGTCCCGAAGCTCGAATTTCTGAAGCCCGAAGAGCCGAAGTGGTGGGGCATGATGATGTCACCTGGAGGTGATGTTGACCCGAAAATGCAAGAATTAAATCTTCCGAAGCTTGGAATTCCTAAGTGACGTGGCTCGTAGACGTCACTTGGGATGACATGGACACATGGGATGTGTGCCATGTGTCAGTGAGTTTTGAACTTGTGGAGGATTGAAATTTCAATTATAATGTGACACGTGTCACCTGCCTGATTGGGCCATGTGTCCGCTTCTAGTATTTCACCATGTGGCGAGAGATCGTGCAGTCTGGAGATTGGGCATTCCAAAGGAAAACTATGTGGCAGTTTACGTTGGGTCGAGAACTCTCGAAGGCCTGAAGGCTGGAGTACATATCGACCATTGATTCCAGAAGACACATGGCAGTAGATCTCATAGTTCTAAGACTTGGTACACTGGGGGTTTTCAAGTGTCTACAAGTGAAAAGTGCCAAAGCCCGAAGTCGTGAAGGCACACAGACCATTGATTTAGGATCCCTTCGGGACCTTTCTCAACCATTGGATCAAGCAGTGGAAGGACATAGTAAGCACTTCAGCGAATTGTCACTCTGGGGGAGTTGAGCAACACGAGAATTGAATGTCCCAGACCCCCGGAGTGCTGAATTAATAGAGGATCGTCCATCCCAACACTTGATTAAGTCACAAACCATTGATCTCGTGAAGATTCTAGATGGGTTGGGGTCGTCCATTTGACGGGAGATTAAATCTCGAGCATCCGATCCTTTTGGTGGAGCTAATGGAGATTTCGGCAAAGGGTAACTCCGAGAGGAAACATGAGTTGACAAAAGAGAATAGACGAAGGCCAAAGTCCAGAGGACTTGGTCCCGACACCAGTCCCATGCGTAGAATGAAATTCTATATTAGCCAAGGATTCCAGGACATTGTTATTTTGTGGAGAATGGGGATATATTCTTTATGAACTAAGAAGAAAAAAAAGAACCTGTAGCATTATTTGGAAAATTTCTTTATATGCATAATTCTAACAAAATGGTCACTTGCACATTTTGCAGAATTAATAGATTTAAACATATCAGCTTGGAATAAATATTCGAGATATGGGAGAAGGTGTGGGAGCCTCTAGCCTTGATAGAGAGGCCGAAGTCCAGAATACCATAGTTGGTAATGCAAAGACAGAGTCTAATGGATACAAGGGAAGAGGAGAGCAAGAAACATTGATAGAAACTGTAAGAATCCTGAAAATAAAAGTGCAGAGCTACTCAACATACAATGAGAGACCGATGAGAGAATAAAGTTAGATAAATGCTCAAGTGTTGCAGAGATTAAACCAATTGCAGAGGAAAACAAGGAATGGCTCCGAGCAAGGGGAAGAAGGTAGGTTTCGTGAAAGAAGAGATGATCATGGAAGAGATGGTTATTCAAGACGTGCTAGAAGAACTCATAGACACCACTCACCTCCTCACTAAACAATAAATTTGTATGCATCTGAAGATTCCATAAGTAGTCCAAAGGTGTCTCTTATTAGGCACCAAAGAAGAAGACAGGAATTGGACAGTTTGTAAGGAGAGTTGAGGAAGCTCAAGACACCATCCTTTGATGGTGAAAGAGAAAGGGAAGATGATGTTGAGGCATGGTTGCTTGGACTCAGGAGATATTTTCAATTGCATAACTATTCATAAAACCTAGAAGCCATAATTTCCACCTACCATTTACACGAGAACGTTGCAATGTGGTGGGATCAACTGAAGCAAGTTGAACATATTAATGAGAGTAGGATCAATTGGAAGAAGTTCAAGAAGTACTTCCAGAAGGAGTACCTCTCAGAGCATTTCTATGACAATAAAATGCAAGACTTCTTTGAACTCAGGATGGGACGCATGACTATGGCAAAATATGAGAAGAATTTCTTGTGGTTTTTAAAGTATGTCGGGTTCATTAATGATTAGAAGGTGAAAATACAAAGATTTCTAAGTGGAATTCCAACCTTTTATAAAGAAAATATTAGGTATGATGATCCCAAGACCTTGACTGAGGTCATCGAGAAGGATAAATACCTGCATGAGAAAGGTCAGGGAAGATAATCCCTACAAAAATCTTGGAAGGATAAGAAGAAGGAGAAGTCCGATTAGAGGAGGAAAGGGTTCAAACCTCCCTTCAATAGGAATGAGCCTAATAGAAATCATCAAGATTAGTATAAAAAGGGTGAATCCAAGAAATAAGACTCCTTGGGAAAAAGGGGAAGACCACCAATCCAATGCCGGGGATGCAAAGAAGATAACCTGTACAAGGATTGCCCACACAGAAAGGACATAGTGAATACTGTGCACAACGTCCAACGGGCTATAACAGTCGAAGATATGGGAAAAAATTATGCAGCGTTAGATGATCGAAAATCAAAGTACCAATCCAATATGATCGAGGTGGAAGGTAATATCATAAATCATCCTGTTGTTATTTTAATTGATTCAGGCTTAAGTCATTGTTACATTGATCCTAAAATAGTGGATAGATTACATTTGGAGAAAAGTAAGCTTGAAAAATCAAGTTTGGTTCAGTTAGCCACTGGAACCAAAAGGAGAGTCCATGATATGGTCAGAAGTTGTTCCATAAGTCTTAATGGTGTGAATACTAGTGTTGATATGAATATCATACCCTTGGGTATTATGATATTCTAATTGGAATGGATTGGTTGGACAAACATCATGTTGTCCTAGATTGTTGTAGCAAGACATTTACCTGTCTTGATGAAGATGGAAAACAAAACATTGTGAAAGGAGTTCCAAGACCCATCTCTATAAGGGATATTTCAGCATCACATATGAAGAGATGTTTTAGAAAAGAATGTCAATTGTATGCAACTCATGTGGAAGAGCCAGAAAAGACAAAGGGGCCAAGCCTTGAATATTTCTTGGTACTACAAGAATTTGAAGATTTGTTCTAAGAAATACTAGGGTTGCCACCAAGAAGGGAGATAGATTTCTCAATTGATTTAGTACAAGGAGCTGCCCTGGTGTCAAAAAAACCTTACAGAATGAGCACAACAGAGTTAAAAGAATTACAAATGTAGTTGGAGGAATTGTTGAAGAAATGGTACATACGTCCAAGTGTTTCACCTTGGGGAGCACCAGTACTTTTTGTCAAAAAGAAGGATGGAACCTTGAGGATATGTATTGACTTTCGACAATTGAATAAATATACTATAAAGAACAAGTATCCTCTACCCAAAATTGATGACCTCTTTTGTCAGCTAAGAGGATAAAATACATTTTCAAAGATTGACCTGAGGTCATGATACCATCAGGTAAGGATCAAGGAAGAAGACATTCATAAGACAACCTTTAGAACCAGGTATGGAATTATGAATTTGTAGTGGTGCCATTTGGATTGACCAATGCACCAATTGTATTTATGTTCTTAATGAATGGAATATTCATAAATTATTTGGATAAGTTTGTTATAGTATTCTTGGATGACATAGTTGTCTATTTCTGGTCTGAAGAGGAGCATGAACATCACTTAAGACTGGTTTTGCAAGTGCTGAGAGAACATCAGTTGTATTCCAAGCCGAGTAAGTGTTCTTTTTATCAAAATCAGATCCATTACTTGGGACACATTATTTCAGAGCAAGGCATAGCAGAAAATCCAGAGAAGATTGAAGCCATTAGAGGATGGCCAACACCCAAAAATGTGTCATAATTTAGATCTTTTATGGGATTAGTTGGTTACTAGAGAAGGTTCATAACAATTTTCTCTAATATTTCTCATCCCATAAATTCTTTGCAAAAGAAGGGAACTAACTTTGAATGGACACCTAAGTGTGAAGAAAATTTTAATACGTGGAAGGAATTACTTACTAGTGCACCTGTGTTAAGGATTGCTGACCCAAATGAACGTTTTGTGGTATGTACAGATGCATGTAAGGAAGGAATTGGGGTTGTCCTCACACAAAATTGACATGTCATTTGTTATGAGTCTAGAAAGATTAGGGAACATGAGAGGAACTATGCCACACATGACTTGGAGATTTCTTCCATTGTCCACGCCTTGAATATGTGGAGGCATTATCTCATGGGGAAGAGATTTGAATTAAGGACAAATCACATCGGCTTGAAGTATCTTTTTGAACAACCGACCTTGAATGACAGGAAAACAAGAGGGTTGGAATTTTTATGTGAATATGACCTCGATATCAAGCATATCAAAGGAAAAGAGAATAAAGTTGTCGATGCACTTAGTAGAAGAGTGCATCTCATGAATGCTATTGCTGTCAATATGCATTAGTAAGACTTGAAGAGCATAATTTTAGATGATCTTGTTACATATCAACATTACCTACAGATAAAGGAAAGCTTACATCAAGGAGATGTACAATATAAAATAAAGGAGTATGAGATAAAGGAAGATGGATTACTTATGCATAAGAATATATTCTATGTTCCTAGTCCTGGAGAACTGAGGAATTTGGTATTGAAGGAAATGCATGATGTTCCTTATGCTGGACATCCTGGTTACCAGAAAACAATTATAAGAGTAAGAAGCCAATTCTTTTGACTAAGAATGCAAATGATGTTGCTAATTACATCGCTTGATGTATGGAATGTCAGAAGGTGAAGGGTGAGCATAGGCACCCAACGGGTTTGTTGCAACCATTACCAATCCTAGAGAAGAAATGGGAAGTGATAACCATTGATTACCCAGTACAACAAGACAACATGATTCAATCATGGTAGTGGTTGAAAAATTAACAAAGGATGCTCATTTTGTTCTTGTAAAACAACACATACAACGACTAATATTGCAGAAATTTACATGAGGGAGATTGCTAGGTTTCATGGGATACCTAGGACAATTGTCTTGGACAAAGATACAAAGTTTACCTCCAATTTCTGGAGGGGATTTTTTAAATGATTTGGTACAAATATAAACTTTAGCACACCATACCATCCATAGTTAGATGGGAAAATAGAGAGGGTCAACCGAGTAATTGAAGATATGTTGAGAATGTATGTGATGGATAACATGTATCAAGCTTATAAGTGGGAAGATTACTTACACTTGGTTGAGTTTGCATATAATAATGGGTATCAAGCTTCATTGAAAATGAGCCCATTTAAAGCCTTGTATGGTAGGAAATGCAATACTCCAGTGAGCTGGGACAACCTAACAGATAGAGTGAGCTGAGAAATCCTAGTAGATAGAGTGGTACTTGGGCCAGAGTTGCTAAAGGATATGGAAGACCAGATGGTCAAGATCAAGCGAAATTTAAAGGCAACTCAGGATATACAAAAAGTTTATGCAGATAAGAACAAGACATCTAGAGAATTTAAAGTAGGGGAGCATGTACTTCTGAAAGTGAAGCCCAAGAAAAACTATTTGAAATTGGGTAGTTGTAAAGTGTTGGCAAACAGATTCTATGGTCCATTTGAAATATTGGAAAGAATAGGGCCAGTTGCATACATTCTTGCATTTCCTGCTTCCATGAATGTGCATAATGTATTTCATGTCTCTTTTCTAAAGAAATATGTACATAATCCTAACCATGTTATTGATTGGCATCTGATTCAGGTAGAGACAGAGGGTGAATTTCAGGTTCAACCAGTGTGGGTATTGGACAGAAAGGTCAAAATGCTCCGGAATCGAGTTATAAAGCTGGTAAAATTTTAGTAGACCTTCTATGGTCTTGAAGATGCTACCTGGGATCATGAAGATGCCATGCAGGTAGAGTACCCGTAATTTTTAAATAAATTTTGAGATTTTGATCTCTATTTTGTATATGCACTGAGGAAAGTGCCAAAATAAGGGCGAGGGGATGTAACACCCTAGGTTTTGAGCCCCATATTAAATAATGTATTTTGTTAATTTTCAAGAGGCCAGAGAGCCCAAACAATTAAAATAGGTCAGTGTGCTTAAGAAATGTAATGTTTTGATCATTATTAATAATAAACACATCGTTGGCTGCTAGATAGACAAGGACTAGAGTTATAGGGGGCTATGAATTCACAAGAGAGGGGGCTTGAGGGGATAAATGTTTATTTCCTATTTTAATTACCCTTTTGTCTAAGGGAGCAGATCAATTACGTGAGCTTCTTAGGGAAGGCCATGGGGTTATTGATTCCCCACGAAATACTTAAACCCACCCCTAGTCTGTTGGGGGGTTCATTCGTTATTCACCCATTCATTCAATACATTTTTACCTATCACTCCTTTATCCTTCCTCATCCGTGTCTTGGATTGGGGAAAGGGAAACTAACTGCTGAAGAGTAGCCATGGTATTGTTGGCTGTAGAGGTTGTTGGTGTAATCCAACCATGACTTGAGGCGTGCATGTTTGAGATGTGTTGGCCTGTGTCCATCTTTGTTTCCAATTGCGAGTCTTGAGAGTTCCAGCATGGATTTTTTGGACCAGTTGCGTTGGATCCCTGGAAGGAGAAGGACTACTTGAGGGACTATATGACAGAGAAGGGTGAGGGTCCATTCTCTTGGGTGGTGCAATCTGGGTAGAAGAGAGCTGGGTACTTGGATTGCTTTGAGTGCTGGGAAAGCCTACGAGAGCTTGAGTGTTGATTGGTTTGGGAAGACAAGTAACACTCTGGAACCGTCCTTGTGAATTCATAGCCCTGGCTCGGGGGTGACACTGGTGTTGAGATTTGGAACTATAATGTCAGCGGTTGGGTGGAACGTCCTTGGTCTGTAGCCAGTTGGTGTCTTCTTTTATAAAGATAAGTGCTCTCTGTTATGATATTATTTACTTGTATATGAATGTATTCCGCTGTGTATTTATGTATCGTTTAATTGAATCTTTAGAATATGCATGCTTGCTGGTTATTGCTGTGCATGTCGTTAGATCTTTTCTTTATGCATCCTTATTAATTTAAAAATGTATCGGTAAGAGAAAGAAGTCCAAGGGTGGGCTTGAAGGTAGCGTACCCCAACCTATGGTTGGCGGGGTATGTTACACCCATAATTAAAGAAATTTATTCGTCTAATTGGCGAGGTATGTTACACCCATAATTAAAGAAATTTATTCATCTAATATGATAGATTCATCTACTAGGTGATAATATTATGTATTGAAAGACCTATGTTTTCCAAGCCTGCATTTGATATGGTTAAATATGTGATGTATAAAAGTGAAAATAACCTGCATTGATGGATTGTGGATCTCAAGCTGGCCTAATCATTTTTGGTACGCAACTTGTGCTCCCCTTGACTATAATATGCAAAACAACCATTTTGTAAAACAATAAGCGATTAATCAAATTTACAAGTTAAGGTGCCTCGTTTATGAAGTTAACATCTAGATGAACTTCAAAATAACAAACATACTAATTTGATATGGTAATGTTGCAGTTTCATGACATGATCCTCACAAAATGTGATATCTAAAATAAATGAATATTACTTCTTTGTTGTTTGAAATAATATATGAACATGGAAGATTCATAAGATTGTATTATGGAAAATTTCAAAGGTTGTTTTTGCTTGATTACTAAATTGCAATACTTCTTGAATCTCACGTGCGTAAATAGTAATTCTTAGTTCCCAAGGGGCTTTAAAATATAAAAATTACCACGTTTTAAATGGTTATATATGAAGGATTTTATCATGAAACTACCAAACTTTATTGGAATTAGAGAGATTAGTTGCCAAATCCACTAATTTTGCCATGCCAAAAAATGAAAAATAAAAAATAAAATGGACTTTCTAGACTTACATAGAATAATGTGACTTAGTAGATATTATCAATCACAAAGATGAAAATGTATCTCATGATGTAAACATATTTATCATGCAAGGCTTTTGTGCATTTTCTTAATATTTTAGCATTTTTGATGTTTCATTATATTGGGTACAATTTCAAGAGATTGCAAATTGGATTTAAAAAGTTATTGAAGTTAAAAAATTGGATAAAGAAAACAAAAATAATAAAAAGAAACAAGAAATTGAAAACTTTAAGTGCATGAAGTAAAAAACTTCAATGCAATGTGAAATCAAAGTAATAGATTGCCTACATTCCAATGTGGGTACAATATTTATATATCTTATTTGTAGAAACATTTAATAGACTAAATGTAAAAGAAGAAATGCAAAATTTGAAAGCTTGAGATAGAAAAAGGGTAAGAATGAAACATTCATAAAATATATACATTAATAATAACGAGTCATAAAAAAATTTCTTTTGGAGGGGATCCGAGAGAGAGAGGGCATAAATTCTTGGAGAAAGAAATTGGTCTGGGAAAATTCCAGTTGCATATGAGTTCGTTGGTTGTTGGGATTTTGGGCTTGGAGGCCAAGAAAACAAATTTATTTGAGTTAGGAAGTCGAATAGATTTTGTTCCCAACTGGCTGAGAGTAAAATATTATGTTTTCAAGAAGTTTCAGGAAAATTAACAATAGACAATAAGAAGAAACTCAACATGAAGCAACTAAATAGACAAAATTCTTCTTCAAGAGGTATTTTTGTTTAATTACTATTTTTCTCTAAT